>BLKR01004537.1:0-105289 GCA_011170035.1 Teleogryllus occipitalis | reverse complement strand
CTGTTTTCGTTTATTTTTCAAATTTTTGTAAGTAATTTTGCTATTTGCTGTAACTCGTTTCCCGAGAGTCACCATCTTGAATTGAAGCCTACACCTTTCCTAAAAATAAGTCATCATTTGTTGTCCATCTTGATTCCATTTCGGCAGGTGATCCTTTCAAAAACAAAATTTTTATATTCAATGAATGTCCACGTCCCAAATCACAACAATGTTTATTTTGTCCTATGAATCTCCAATGTTCCACATTTATTGTTTACTTCGGCCAGGAACATTTCTAAGTTCTAAAATTTACATCGCAATATTTGCATCTAATGCTTCAATGTACAACATGGCTACTCAAAGTCCTCTTTGTAAATGTACTCGTAACATACTACTACATTATCATTCCCGGGTACCAATAATTCGAAATGAGCTATTATTTCATTTTATTTTACTCGATATTTACCTTGAGATATCTGGGTTTGTCTCAGCTGAATGACTTAGATGACTCAGTGCCAACATTCGTCACCGTTTCAGCATCTTTGATCTACAGGTCATAGTGTTAGAGACCCGACAGGAGAGGATTTTCAACACTAGCTATGGAGGCAGGTCGGACACACGATCTTTCGTTCCTCATACTTGCCTCCACCTCCCCCTTACACGCGCGCACACACGCACACACGCGCGCGCACACACACACACACACGCACACACATGCACTACATTACAATGCATGCCGGGAGGCCAGTTAAGAATTTGGAGCTTGTCCCTGCTGAGGCGGAACTCTTCCAGAAGCGGGAGACCATTGAAGCCGACAATTAGGTCGGTGCCAGATCTCACGTTCCAGCGGAGGGAGGAACCCCGTCACCTCCTAGAATACAACATGCACCACACGTACGGGACTAATGGCCTTAGCGGTTACCGGCAAAGGTTGCTCAGGATATCAACTTCTTACCGGGAGGTCCTAGGGTTCCACTCCTCTAGGTGGCAGGATTTACAGCACTAGCTTGTGGAATTCTTGTCAGCTAGGTCACTTGTCAGCTAGGTGGAATTCAACCGCAGTTTGGAGGAGAATTGTGGCTCCTTTGGTCGGTAGTTTTCCGTGCTTTCTCCGATCAACACCAGGCGAATGCCAGAGTAGGATCCTAACGAACGAGTCACGAACCGCGCGCGACCTTTCCTTCATCATCCGTCTCCTATCCTCACCCCTTTCATACACACATGCACTTCACTACCACACATGTGGGGAGACCAATTGGGAGCTTAGAGCTTGTCCCAGTTAGTGGGAGATACCTGGTTGCGGAAATCCCCGCAAGCCGACGTAGGTCGGCGCTTCATCTCTCCCTTCAACGGGGGAAGGTCACTCATAACCAACTCACGCGATTAAATATGCACCACACTTACGGGACTAATGACCTTAGCCGTTGACGTTCCCGGAATCACTAATCAATGAATCAAAAAAAGTTTCGCCTCGATTCGCCCGAACACTAATCAATCAACAAAACCACAAATATAAAGTTGAGTTTTTGTAGAGATATAAAAATCTTTGATAATTTAAGGTATATTTTTGGGATTATCCTTCCTTTTTACTATGTTCGGACCTTCCCTTCCTTATCCTTGTCCCATTCTCGCCTCTTACCCACACAAAAATACAAACACATTTACATACACTGCACTACCATACATGTCATAAGCGTGACGGCATAAGTGCATCGGGCGCTTAGAGCTTATCCCTCTAGGGGTGGTGGCCAGTTGAGTAGATACCTGGAGGACAAAATTATGCGAGCTGACGTATAGATCGGTGCCAAATCTCAAGTTCCAGTAGAGAAGAAAAACAGACACTTCCCGACTTTAAAATGCCCGGGATTAATGACAAAAGTAACTGACCCGCCCGAATCACGGAATACCCCCTTCCTCCAAAAGCTTCAAGACGATACAATTCGCCGGCATGGTTATGCCAGCTGAGCAGCTCGCAGATTGTTATTGAAACGATTGACTGGGGCAGAGACACGTCTCTATTCTGAAGGAGTACGCAGTCAATCAGCGATGATGTCACGGAACATCCAATTGGAACTATTGCGGATGACAGAGGTTGTCAATTGAAATATCACATATGGGGTGAGCTTGAGGCCTCACGCTTATGAATGCCTCCCAAATGATTTCAAAACGAAATAAGAATTTCTTTGAATTTTAACTGAAAACTTTTCTTTTGTTAACAGTCATATTTGTACACATTTATCAAGCGTTTTATTACATAATAATGTGATACATTCAATTAACCGAACAACTTTTAAATTGTAGAAATATCACGTCTCTATCTTGATCCAATCAATTCTTTCAATACACTTTGCTGCTACCGATGCATGACGGAATGCAGCTAATAGAGTAGATTATATATCAAGGGAGAGAAATGCTTTATTTTTCCCAAGGTGTAATTGTAGCCATAGGGGTTTAGCACGAGGGTTACAATTACATCCAGGCAAAAATATTTTTTCTCTCGAGGTGAATATACTATTTTTTTCACGACCATAATAGTCTCATAAAATGTATTTAAAATATTAAGTTCTGGAATTTAAAGTTCATGGTACGTGAATAGTGTTTGTTACCAAGGAAACTGTCAATAAACAACTACGCGTTTAATGGCCATGACTAAACCTAAATGCGTATCTGTCTCTGCTAATGAAGGTATTGGAAATTTAATGTCAAAACATCTAAGAAAATGTATCATGCTGCAATTTTTAAGATTGGTGTAAAGATAAAGAAATATTAAATATATGTGAGAACATCTTGCTGGCGTATTTTTGTGAGGAAGAAAAGAATTACAAATCACTTGTGTTTTTTTTTTGTTGTCTTCAAGTACATAAAATTTTACCCATGTGAATCGTTTGTTTTCATTGTCGTGATGTGTAAACGACTGAGACAATATTAAATACTTAGAAAGCGAACGCTTCACATAAGTCTCTCATTTGCTAGCAATAAAATCCATTTTTTTCTCTCGGCCGTGAAAATATTTAATTTATTTATGTGTGGAGCGAGTGTGCTACAAACATGCTACAAATCATTTGTGTGTGGAGCGAGTGTGTTCCAAATCATAGACATGCAAAGAGGGGGGACCAATGGGGGCCGTGGCCCAACGGAAAAGTTTGGAAGGGGTCTCGTAGCCTAACGTAATAAAATATTTTATTTCCGTAAGTTCGTTACATACCTGAATAAAAATTACGTACTTGATGTAAAGATACATTTCAAAATGTTCAAGTATTATGACAAATGGTTGGACTCATTAGTTCTTCCGTATATTGTTATTGTATATATTTGAGAAAATATTATTGCCTTATTGTCTAAAGTGATAAAATTTAAAAAAAGACTTTTTACTTAGTTCTGAAAGTCAACAATGTTGTGCTGTATTCATTTACAATTTGATTCCCTATTTTACATCTCGTTAGAATTAACTTTTATGTTTATGATTTCATAATATTTTGCTAAAAGAGTACTGTATACCATAAATTGAAGAATAATTACACTTTTAAGTATATTTTATGTTATTTTATATTTTCAATTCTTTAAATGTAAATTTTGAAACGGTTTTGCCTGAAACTGAATCTATATATTCATAATTAGTTGAATGGGGCGGCGACGTTGTAAACGGTTTTAAAAGTATTTTCATATGTTGAAAATTCCTAATTATCATGCGTAGCTTTGTTCAAGTAAGTCTGTGGTATTGGACATACTAATGAATCGTAGTAACTGATAATGTAATAATCCAGTTCAAAAATTCCCAACATCTATTGGCCTTTTACGTTACCTTCATTCGAGATATGAACTGTTAATATTCCAAATTGTAATCGCCGTAAAAATACTTGCAGGTATAAACAAACATACGAACATTATGTCTTTTCTTTCTCTAATATTACTTTACTTACAGTTTGGTTTTCTCAGAATCCACCGGAAGTTCGTCAAATTTAGTAAGTTCCAAGGCAATACTGTTAGTAAGTTTTCGCAAATTTATTTTTAAAAGTACGAAATGAAATCTGCCGCGGATTCTGTTGTTTACCTTAAAAGTGGCAACTATAGTGTTGCCATCCTCGTGAAAGAAAATAAAGGTGAAAATTGCCACTGAGTAAAGGGGTTTAATCAACGCCACCTACATAGATCTCTTTAGGTGGCATTGGTTTAATTCCCTATTTACGCACTAGATCGCAGCGCCAAAACACATTTTTGGATATTTCATATTTATTATGAAATTCATAATAATCATTTTTGGATATTTCATATTTATTATGGCGGATTCTGTCCGAATCTGAAAACAAATTATCAATTTCACAGCAGGAGACCGGGACGCGTCGAATGACACCTCATATGTCTCAATTGGTGCACAGGAAATGGTATAACCGTGAGTGATGGATCCGCACACTCGCACTCAGATACTGTACAGCGAGATTTGATGGTGTAGGGCCAACGAGTTAATTCCAGTCTCCCCCCAAAGTATTTGTAACATTGAGTACTTTTTGACACGTAATTTTTTAAACTTTATGAAAATACGTTAAATGTATTAGATAAAAATTTGGAATGAAATAAGTGAAAAATCCTTAAATTTTCCCCAAACTATGAAAAAATTGGAAAAAATTTCATTATCTACTGAAACCTACAGCGTAACAGACAAATTAGGGGCAAACACTTGAAAAAACTTTCGAACCTACCCTTGAAAGGTTGCCAATTTAGATTTGATCACCCATTGGAATCCATTAAAAAACGTCCAAATGTGTCCAAAAAAGCTAAAAATGTTGAAAAATGTACGAAACTATCGCGAAGACGTGCTTTGTGAGGGTCGACCCATCCTATAACCGACACAAAATGCATTTCAAAAATACACTGAACATTCTTATATAAGTAAAAGATATAAATAAAACGTTTAATGGATAAGGAAAAAGGAATGTTGCTTCCCTCTCCCGCGTCTTAGACTGCAAACGCCTATGCAGCATAGTATGTGAAACGGAAAAAAATATTGTGCCATTTATTTGCTCCCAAAACCACAGATTGTTCCTTACAAATAAGTAATTAATCATTAATTAATAGCCCAAAACAGTATTCTCTAGCTTCATTATTGAACAATGGAATGGAAAATTACTTTAATTAAAAATCGTAGCCATAAAGACTAATGGAAAAATCAAAACGAACGCAATACTACAGTTGCTTTCTGATTACTCAGAGTAGTCATTATGCGTTAACTAACAATATTTGTAAACACACACGTCTTAAATTATTATTTATTGAGGCCGACTGATTGTTATATTGACTCATTGATTAATGATTCCGGGCGCGTAAACGGCTAAGGTCGTTAGTCCCGTAAGTGTAGTGAATGCTTTTATCGCGAGAGACGGAGATGATCTTTCCCCGCTGGATGACGAGATCCGGCACCGACCTACTCGTTTTCCCTCAACCAGGTATCTCCCACCAGCGGTCACTGCCCCAGCCGGGACAAGCTCTAATCTCCCGACGAAGTGTGGTAGTAAGTGAATGTGTGTGTAAGGAGTAAGGATAAGTCAAGATAGATGAAGGAATGATCGCGCGCGGTCCGTGGCCCTTTTGTCGGGGTACTGCTCCGGCAATCGCCTGGTGTTGATCGGAGAAAGCACGGAAAACTACTGATCAGAGCATCCGACCGCTAGAATTCTCCTCCAGAGAGCATCAGAATTCGACCTAGCTATAAAGCTAGTGGCTAAAATCCTGCCACCGTCGGAACTCGAATCCTAGGATCTCCCGGTCAGAGGCACTGCAGTGGCATTAATTGATGCCTTGAGCCTTCTATGCCGGTCGGTGGGCGGAGTACCTGTGAAGAGAGTAGTACCTTGTGCGGGGGCGGGCAGCTTATGGACAGCACCTGAATTTGACTTGGTCCTGTGGGTAGTGTCGAAAACCCTGCCACTATGGGGAGTGAAACCGTAAGACCTCCCGATCAGAGGCCCTGCAGTGACATCAATCGATGCCCTGAGCCCTGTAAACCGGTCGGTGTGCCGAGTGCCTGTGAAGAGAATATATGGGGGGAGGGCAGCGCGCGGACAGTGACTAACTTCGACGTAGGTAGTGTCGAAAATCCTTCCACCCTGAGTGTGAAACCCTAGGACCTCCCAGTCAGAGGCACTGCAGTGCCATTACTTGATACCCTGGGCCTCCTAATCCGGTCGATTGATACCGAAGAACGGTCTGCATCCACGATCTAAAAAAAAACAAAAAACGTTAGTGCTTTCCGAAGCGAGAACCCGCACAGTGCGCCCAGCCGGCTGCCGATCACCGCACACGCGCGCGTTCACGCCTCGCGCATGCGACTGGCGCACGGGCTCTTCTCAGGCGCGCCGCTCGGCGCCGCAGCGACCACGCGACCTCGGTGCGCAGCGATAAGTCTGTACGCGCGCAGCGCGGCGAGGCAACGTCATGTAGGGAACGGATTTTCATGGAATTACATGTTTTTACAGGAACTAGATACCAGCATTCAATGATATTTTTTAGAGTTTACAAGATATTCTGAATGAATTAGAACTATTTTTATTTTACGTATTTTTTGTATATTTGGATATTTTGACATTTTTTGTATATTTAGATATTTTACATTTTTGTATATTTACATATTTTTACATTTTTGTATATTTACATATTGTCACATACTTTACCTATTTCTATATATTTAGTTACATTGTAATATATTTATACGTCGAAACGGAACATTTAAGATGCGCGTTTGCATTACATGTTACGGAATCATCTTACTTACAAATCAAATGTAATGTTGCTGCGCTTCTATGACCACCATATCTTCATGATATGATGGTCACCCTATCACCCTTACTGCGTACTCGTCAAGGGCGAGCGGATTTTTGTGAACAAAAGTAATTTCAACCACGTGCTTGCTCATGTTTCAAACTGTCCGTTCGTTACTTGATTGAAAACTTACAAATATTTTTTACAGAAAATTATCTTACCGTGTTGTTCGATTTGATGGTGGTGGTGGGGAATCCCTTTAACCCCCCCTCCCGGGGATCCATCACTGGTTACAGGGTACTACTATTCACTAGAACACCGGCTCCTCGTAAACATTCTAATGTATATTATGAACGTAATTTGTATTTTGAATAAAATTCTTGTGTGTGGTAAAGTCTAGTGTACAGTTACTTCTGTAGAGGTACCACTTACTTTCATCCACTCCGAATCCTTGTTATGGACTGATCGGCGACGTTCTATACTCGGAAAATGCTTGTAGAGAACAATTTTAAACCCAATAATGAATTTTTTATTTTACATATTTTTTTATTTTTTCTTACAATAAATTCCGTACCCTAATTATTACTTTTTCGTTCCCAATAATGCGAGAAAGTGAGGGCAATATTATTATTTTATCTAACCGTTTTCAATAATGCGAGATTGTGTGTACCGTTACAGCACCTCTAGATTAATGTGAGTACATGCCGAGTTATAAGGAGGAACATTTTTGGTAATCAGCGCATACTCCCTACTTTCAGGGCTACAGATTGGGAAGGTACGAGTCGAACTAGTAGAGCTAGAACAGAACATACTTTGTGGCATTATTTTGTAAATTTGCCATTTTCGAAAATTCAGAGTTCAACGATAATGACACATGCGCCATTATTTTAAGAGTTTCTTGTTCTATGCGTTGAAAAAAAATTGAACAAAAAATTTGCAGCATTTTTTGAGAAAATATTTTTTTATAAGTGCATAAATATCAAACACAAATTACGCACAAAATACTCGTTTTTTAAACATTGTACTTTACCTTTTTAAAGAGCTAATTTTGAAGACAGATTTTATTTAAGGCAAAAATATCTATCTTTAATTTTGTAGTTTTGAAATGCTACCTTTTTGCAACATTCGAAAATACAGAGTTTTGAGTTTTCGAGAAACTTCATGAGAAATCATTTGAAACACTTTTACTGACAAACCCAGCAATGCACAAAAATTCCCGTAATGTAAATACAAACGACGTGAGAGGTATTTAAAAAAATAATTTGTGTAATTATGTGAACATGTAGATTACTTCACTGGAAAAGCTGTTGCTATTGCATGTCAGTAGGAAACCAGTGTTGACGTCATCACGTGTCTTTCAACTGTCAAACACAAAGAAGTTTGGTTGAACGTACAGAACAAAATAAATTTTTAAATATCAAAATATATAAACATGACTTGCAAAGAATTCCACACAACAATTAAATATGATTCTGAAAATTTAAATACAGCAAGGTCAAATTCCAAATTCACTTGGAAAAATATTTTTTTTATAGACTTTTTGTCTTATTAAAGATTCTTTATAGATAAAAGATATTTTAAGATATTAAGATATTAAAGATACTTTTGTCTTATTAAACATACTTAATAAGAATATAAGAAGTGCCCCATATGCACAATAATGGCTAATTATCACGTTTAAAATATTTCTGATTATGTCCCTTATTTTAGACTGCATGTATTTTTGTGAAATGTTTCTAATTTCACAATTCCAACGGTGAAAACGCAAAGGCTGACAAGCGTAGCTGCCACATGCCTGAAGGGTCCCCGGTTCGATATCGTTCAGTTTCCCCCGATGTTACTTTCAGTGGTCGCTTTATGACCTTAACTAAGTAAAAAAAGTGACAACCCTAGTCCTGAAGAAGTTTTCGTTCAATTTTGGGCATCGTCTAAGATGATCAGAAGCGCATATAACGCATGCACCTTTTCTCGGAAGTGAAAGACGCGTGCAACAGGGCACCGATTCTCGCAGGGGATGGGTATCTCGCAAGTCTTGACCGTTTTCCAAAGAGCAAAATAATGTCCTTCAAAATGACGAGTGCGCATTTCTAGCACTATTGAAGTCTTGTTTGTTTGTTTATTGGTTTTTCTTTACCAGATCTGAGTCTTGTGGAAAATAATGCTACTGTCTTTACCAACATATGCACACGTTTTCGTGGGCCACGGAATACCTACCCTTACACCTTTGCCAACATTTGTTGAATTAAGAATACGTGATAGCAACGAGCATTGTGGACAAAACCTGACAACCAGAAATGTTCGCTTCCAAGAAATAGAAACTATTTTGGATCGAAGAAAGAACTACATATTTGATTTAAAATTCCTTGTCAAAATAAACAAACTCCCCACTTCTCGTTAAACTAGCGAAGTGAGGGCTCAAGAAAACGTGCGCGGATAATACAAAACCCTTACCAGGAATGTGAATAACTTGCAGGTTACTGAAGACTGATAGTGACGTTATACCAGGGGCGACCAGAAGGGAGGCAGCTGGGGCAACTTACCCCAGGCCCCGTCTTAATTGGGACCCCGAATTTTTTTTTAATTCAAAAGAAACGAAAAATATATTTATCTCTAATTCAAATTTAACGCTGGAAGTTATTTCTGGCGAATAGAGAATAAATTCTGTTTATGAATTGGGGAAAGAGGAAATTTTTGTTTCAAATAAGGGGACCCCTTGGATCAACTGTCCCAGGCCCCTGGTTTTTATGAGTCTCTGCGTTATATATTTCAAAGAGAACCTATTGAATGACGAGTATGACACTGATTTAGCACAAAGTATAATATAGATATTACAATTCCGAGTAAAATGTTCTTCCCTCAGACCTAGATTCCGTAAAATATCCCTTATTGCGAAAGCTTTTCTATTACCGTTCTTTTGTCTGATTGTGAGAGTAGCGGAACATGTCATGAGATCCAATGAACGGCAAGGAGGCGCGGTATGGTCAGAGAGTAACGTCAATGTGAAACTTGCACGTGCGTCTAAGTTCGCGCGTACCAGGAGTGGATCCAGTCGATCATTGGAGGAGGGGGGCATCGTAGATGTTTGTGAGATAATAAACGCATTTGTTATTATATTGAATGTTATTTGTGTACTGTAGATATACTATACATTATTATTGATTAAATAATTACATACGATACAGTAATCGATGTGGTATTTGGTGGCGGGTCCAACAAAACAACAAAATATCGAGACGATTCCGTTAAGAGCATTCCACCTAGACTACGGTTTGGATTCTCCCTCAGGGTCAGGGGTTGATACAGCCAATCATTTGGAGGAGGGGCTTCGTAGATTTTTGTTAAATAATAAACAATTTGTTATTGTTTTGTATATTATTTATGGACTGTAGATATACTCTACAATATTGTTTAAATAATTACATAATTCGAATATAAGTATTTATATCAATTTTGCCAAATAAAGGAAGGTAAACGAAAACTCTAGGCCTTTGGGTGGACATGTCCCCCCCCCCCCTGGATCCGCCCCTGGGCAGTGCAATTCGGCGCGTGCAATTTGTTGCCGAAAAGGCGCATAATGTGGCCGTAGCTTATCGCTGCTGGCATGCGACCAGCACGGGACGACGCGGCACTTCGCCAACGTGAGCTCCGCCGCGCATGCGCAAAGCAGCCACGCCCCCGCCGCCTCCGCGCCACGACCTGCGCTCACAGCGCGCGCAGTGCAAAGGCACGGGCCGACCACGCCGCCGCGACGTGCGATGGCGCGCTGCCCGGCACGCAGGCGGGGCAACTTAACAGACGGACTCTGCACTAACAAGAACGACGCACCAACTTTCTCTAAGCAAATACAAAAAGAGCTGAATGCCCTTAATTATGCTGACCTGCCCTCCCAAAACTGCAAAAACTAAACAAGCTGTAGCGAAAAGTCACTCAATTGAATAAATTCCAGCCTCCCCAGAGCAAGTGGAAAGAGGAAATCTGAAAAATAATTATACTGACAAAAATATCATGTAGACTAATAGTTATTTAAAAAAAGATGCTATGGACTTCTCAACGCAAATGTTCCTTTCCAAGAAAAATCTGCTTCTTTCGTTACTTCCAAGCCCGCATTTGAAAAATTCTGCTTGCGCAACGTTGGTATGGTTGGTTTGTATGGTTGGCAGCAATGCGTCCCGCAGCGGCGGCTCCATTGTCCGGCTTGGCATCGTGCAAATAAACAAATCTCTAACAATGTTATGATAACCTCCGAGGATTTCTCGCTCGACAATACTATTTCTGGTTTTATGAACAAAAAATCTCGTAAATGGTATGTTATGTCAGTTTTGTTTTTATTAGTGATAAATATGGTGTTGAGTTATATTGCAGCTAGTTATATTGCACTATTTTTATCGGTTTTTAAATTAAAAATTGAAGAAAATTATTATTGGAAGGCTTGTTTTGTTTAATTAATTTTGAGCAAAACAATTAATCTCTCCAATCTCAAAAATGTTATTGTTGCCAGAAAAAAGAGGGGGCCTCAAAATTATTTTTGCTTGGGGCCTCGAAAACGGTAAGACGGCCGCTGGTCGCAGTCTCCTCGTCGAAAGTCGCTTCGTCGTCACACATCTCTCCACCCACTCAACGAACCGCAGTTGCAGCGAGAGGCTCAGACCTGTGCAGCTCAGAATATCTGAGTTGCTCACCTGCAAGCGCTAAACAAGCAACTTTTTACTTTCTTGCCTGCCTTACGAATACTTCGTAAGAAGAAAAGTTATGTTTTTGTGTGCCAGAAAATGGCGGATTTCCGCCAGAAAAACTCTTATTGCCGGGCTCTGGTAAGGAAAAAGTGGATAAATCCTGTTGCTAAATTTAGAAAAAAAAATCTTCTAACACGTGGTGTACCTAGAATCTATATTTTGTTAGTTCTTGGCACCGACAACTCGATTGACGGCAAACCGATTTTCTGTACATCCGTTTGTGGTCAAGGCTAGCGCCTAAACCGTTCCGCCGATTTTCTTCAAAATTGACATTTCCCAATCGATCCAAATGAACGTGTGGCTTTGGAATTTTCAAACTGATATTTTGAATTTGGAGGGTACTTTACATGAAGCGTCAAAAACATTTTCAAAATTTTCTCAAAAACGGCTCAGAATTTTTTTTATCAAACTTTGTCCTCGGATAGCGTAAAGAACGCTTAAGAGAATGGTGGTAGTTTCATGTTCGTTGAGACCACAGTTTTTTTAAATTGAAAAAGTGCAATTTTTGGGGGGCGTCTTCCAACTATAATATTGAAGATAGAGATTTTTGTCATTAATGAAATCTGTTCCTAAAAGACAGATCTTTAAATAAGTTTACGCTCAATTTTTCGAAAATATGAGTCGTTTCCGTGTAATTTTGTGCGAAATGTAGGCATTTTTTTCTTAAAAACAGCTCCAATTTTTTCTTTTCGAAAACGAAAATTTTGATCATAAAGATTCGGTAGATCCGCTTAATACCAAATCATGACGAGTTGCCTACCAAATAGGGGCACACGTATTAAGTGAAACTTCGTTATGAGAAATTTCCCACATTATTATTGGCAAAGAATAATTAGAGACCGGGAAAATATATAGTATGAATCGCCAAAATTTGTACATTAATCTGTCATGAAAACAGTGAAAATATGTAATAAATAGTGTGTAAAATCTGATAATATACGTAATATTAAAATACACTAATTATAAAACAACTAAATAACTAAAAACAAAAAAGGATATAGTATGGGAAAATACAATATAATATCAATGTTACGCAGATGATACATCATTAATAGCAGAAAATGAAGATGACTTACAATGATTGTTGTATGAATGCAGTAAAATTTGTAAATATTTTAACTTAAAAATATCTACCCAGAAGACGAAAGCTATGACAATTGCTAAGAATTCGATTGGCGTAAATTGGTTGTGGATAATCAAATAATAGAACAAGTTCTAGAGATGAAGTATTTAGGAATAACATAAACAAGCTCGAGGCAAACGGGGAAAGAAATCAAAGAGCAAATAATAAAGGTAATAGGATCGCTGGCTATCTCAACTACTCAATATGGTATAATAAACATCTAAAACAGGAATCAAAGGTTAGAATATATCAATCAATAATTAGACCAATGTTAACATATGCAGGAGAAACAAGAAGTGAAACCAAACGCGCCCAACAACAACTTGAGGTCGCTGAAATGAGAGTTCTGAGAAAAATTACGTATCACACTCTATTGGATAAGGAAGGAAATAGAAACATCAGGGAAGCGTGCAAAATTAAGCCCATTACGGAATGGGTAGGTGACCGAAGAAAGGAGTAGAATAATCATATTGAGAGAATGAAGGAGAAAAGAATAGTGAGGATTGCTAGAGATGAGAGGCTGAGGGGAAGAAGAGAAGCTGGCAGACCAAGGAGAAGATGGAAAGACTCGTTATAATTCTTGGAAAGGAACAAGTCTTAAACTTTTTAAGAAGATGAAGAAGAATTATAACACACGTTAACCTAATACGAAACTATATTTATCAAACATATCCTAAGTAAATTTTAAAAACTATAGGTGCTACAGAATTGCACAGACTTTCTCATAGTAATGTTTCCTGATTTCCTTGGTGTGCACTGCCTTTACGATCGCGCCTCATCATCTTGCCAGTTGCCATCTATCGCCGCCCAAAGTACATTTTTTTTCACATTTTCTCAACATTTTTCTTCCCGAATAGAACAACCGAAATATTACTTCAGGAATATTAAAGGAGAGTAAAACCTTTTCCTAAATAGCAATTTTCATTGAAATTTTTTTAGCCGTTTTAAGAAAATGGCATTAAGCGTTACTGTAAATGCGAAATTTGAAGCTCTTTTTCAGGAATCTATTGAGTTTACGAAAAACTTCATTTACCGTCATTTGAAGCACGTCAACTTACAAATGCAATAATGTATACAAATCGATAAAAATGTGCATACTAACGATGTGAGAGATATTTCAAAACAACATTTGTTTAATTTTTGAAAAAACAAAAGAATTCACCAAAATAAAATTTACGTCATATTAAACAGTGCAATTAGCACTATTCGTTGGAAAAAATTGGAGCCATTTTTGAGAAAACGGCGTTTGAGCGTTTCTGGAAATGCGGAATTTAGAGCTCATTTTTACAGAAAACTGTTGAGTTTTCGAGAAACTTTATATGGCATTATTTAAAGCACATGTATTCATAAATCTTATAAAGTGAAGAAATCACCTCTAGTGTAAATATTTCCGACATGAGTTCTTCCTCCGCTGGATGGTGAGATCCGGTGCCGACCTACCGTCGGCTAGCGTGATTTTCCCCAACGAGGTACCTCCCACCAGCGGGGCACTGCCTCAGCCGCGACAATCTCGTCAGTGCAGTCCATTGCACTGGACAATTTTGAGGTTAGGCACGGAAGTTATGCATGCTGGTTTGGATTCGTGGTGAAAATGTGAAGGCAATTGAGGAACTTCTGTCACGCAGGGATACTTCGAATAATGGAATACATTATATTTTGCAAGAAATGTCTTAAAATATTTTTTTTTTGATACGCTAAGTTCGGAAAATCAGTTTGTTATCCTAAAATTTAACCTTGAATAACTTCATGTTAGCTAATAGCCTGTGCAATTTAGAAACAAAAATACAGGGACGTCTCAATTTCGAAACGCTAATAAAGCGAAAATAAAAACAAAGACCCTTACAAAATCGTTCAAATGTATGTGCCAAGAAATGTTTCTCGCACGGCCATACACACCTGCGGAAATGCTCAATTAATCATGTTAATATTTTTGTTTTTCAATAAACAAACAATTCTGCAAAAGCCTTTCGGTTCAAAATCTTGTGTACTACATCGATCGCTGGCAAATCTCGAAAAATTAAATTTCGACACATTTGAAGTTTTTGTAGTTTTTAAATAAATAAATCACACTTAATCATTTATGAATTAAGGAGTAAGAATTACCAAAATACCATAAAAATTATAACAACGATCATAATTCAAAATTATTATTTTTTGAGTTCCATCAGCGTGACAGACCAAGAACAGCTGTCTATAATCTCACTGCGTAGGGCACACGCACTGACTCAGTTCCGGAATCCGTTTCATTCGTGGCTGCCCTTCACGCGTGTGGGGCAGCACTGTTGCGGAGCGATGACATTTTTGCCCTGCACTAAGGTGGGTTTCAGTGCAACGAGTGGAAAACGCTATTAGTGTTTGTAAGGGGAGAGGATAGGACAAGGAAGAGGTAGGAAAGATAGCACGCGGTCCGTGGCCCGTTTGTTAGGGAACTCCTCCGGCATTCGCCTGGTGTTGATCGAAAAAAAAACACAGAAAACTACCGATCAGAGCAGCCGGCCGCTTGAATATTCTTCCAGAATTCGACCTAGCTGACAAGGTAGTGTCGAAAATCCTGCCAGCGTCGGGACTCGAACCTATGACCTCCCGGTCAGAAGGACTGCAGTGACATCAGTAGATGCCCTGAGCCATCTCTCCCGAAATATACCTGATATAGAGAAATTTATGTAATGCTGCGACCAAAAGTGCCATTTTTACTTTCTCACTACTGCTTATGCAGTACTCAGAAAGTATTGTAATTCTGTGGGAAAAATGGCGAATTTTCGATAGGAAAAACTCTTATTGCCGAGCCCTGGCAACAAAAAAGTGGATAAATATTGTTCATATTAGTTAATTACTTCCCCTTACTTCTTCAGAATCCATGTTTAGTGGGCCGTTGATGTCGAAAAACGATTGACGGCAAATCGTGTCTGTCTGTCCGTCCGTTCATCCGTCTGTAGTCAACGCTAGAGCCTAAATAATTAGCCAATTTTTTTCCAAATTGATATTTCCCATTAGAACTGGCTGACCCTTGAATTTGAAACCGATAATTTAATTTTGGGGGAACTGTACATGAAGCCCCTGGGTCATTTTCAAAATTTTCTCAAAAATGTCACCAAGATTTTTGATTAAACTTTGTCTTCGGATAGCATAAGGATGTCGAAGAGAATGGTGCAGGTCCATTTTCATTGAAATACCTGATTTTTGTAAAATTGCAAAAATTCAATTTTTCGGCATCTTTCTACAACTCAAATATTGAGGCCTGATATTTTTCTTATGAAATATGTTCTTTACAGACAATAAATAGTTAAACTATCGACAAAATGGGTTGGGAGGTAATATCTCAAACCCCTAACAGGCCCGATGTAGTACCTTCTGATTTCCATTTGATTGGTCCACTGAAGGAGGGATTACGTGGGAAGAAGTTCCAGGATAACGATGACAAAGAAAAATTATTTCGAACACCAACATAAAGAGTTTTTCTCAGCGGGTATAAAAAAGCTGGTAACTCAGAGATAAGAGCATGAAGGGTGGGAGGGGATTATATTGGAAAGCGGTGAAAACTAAACCCTACTTCTTCAGACCAATTCGTCTCTTTAATTATTGAATGCCCCTCGCAATACATATAGAAATAAAATTGCACAGTTAATCTTGTCCCAACTGATTTGCATACTACTGAATTATTTGAATGGCGTCTTCTCAAGAATGGAATTATAAGAGTTTTGGAATGTGAAAATGAAATACCATGAACATTTACCACGCTCCTGAATTTTTTGACCACATCCCTGTAGCAAATTCCTTAGCAAAACCTTGACGTGAGCGTTTGCTGTGCCCGCAGGGCTCTCGGCGAGGTCTGCACGGTGCTCGGCGGCAGCGGCGGCGGGGGCGGGGACAGGGGCGGTGGTAGGGGTGGGGTCTGGTCGCCCGCGCAGCGCCGCCCTGCGCCGCCTGGGCGCCCTCAGCGAGCTGCACGCGCGCCTGTGCGCCGCCGTCAGCGACCTCAACGCCGCCTTCGGCCTACCGCTGCTGGTGCACGTGCTGTCCCTCTTCCTGCACCTCATCATCACGCCCTACTTCTTCCTGCTCGACCTCCTGTACCCGGTCACGTACGGCAGCACCGATCCGGCCTTCCTGTTCCTGCAGATGTGCTGGATCGTGACGCACGTCGCCAAGCTCTTCCTGGCGGTGCAGCCCTGCGCCGCGGCCAGCGAGGAGGTGCGCGACCAGTGTGACCTGGACATAGGGTTAGGCGCCCACAGACCGGCGCGGAGCATCCGCTGCCTACGCGGAACATCCGCAGCGGAAAGTTCGCGTCACGTGTTGGCTTATGAGCACGTTCAGACTTGCGCGGCAGCGTTTTATTCGCTGAGGATTTCCATTCGCGGTTGGACGCATTTTTTCCGCTGCCGCTCCAGTTTCGCTGTGGAAATCAAGGCAAAAACTCGTCCGGTCTCGAATATTTTCAGCTCGCCAGTGAATCTGACACGACCGAACGGTCAGAAAAAATATTTCTAATCAATATTTCATTAAAGCAGGCACTGGTCATTCTTGTATATTAAAAGCATTTCTCATCCTTTGTGGAATCAAGGAGGGTAATTCTCCGTACTGTTTCCTTTATAGGACCATAGCCCTCTAGTATGCATATTAGCGGGCTATGGTAGGACAAAATCACGGACACCTTTTTTACATTTTCTAAAGAGATTTTAACAATTGAGGGAGAATCATAAATAAAGAAGGAAAAACTAGCATACGCCAAGTGCTTACAAAACGTACTGAGTAACTTGGCATTTCTATCCCTTGCATGAAGAGAAGCGAGCGCCTATTTATCGCATGGAAACTGTCACCAAACGCTGACTCACAATTGACGCTCCGGTGTGAACAGACACGCAAATTCCACCGCCGCATCTAGCGCGGAACTTACCGCGCCGCATCCACTGCGGTTCTTCCGTGTCGGTCTGTGGGAGCCTTCAATGCAGTGCTGGCGCTAGGCATGGGCACTGGGCAGATCGGGCGATCGCACGGGGTCCCACAAGTCAAGGGACCAGAAGATCAGATTGATAGGAAAACATTAGTAAAAATAAGTTATAAAGAAATTAGAACTGGAGAAAATCGGTTATCGTAATTTTTTTATAAGTCGCGGTACAGTAGTCTGATATTCCATAAAATTTTCAATTGCTTACCTTTAATAGTTAATTATAGTCATTACTTGGTAGGTCTATGAAATGAATCAAATGATGCTTACATTAAAATATGTTTTATTAAAGTTCATATTTATTATTTCATGTATTTAATATCACTAAGTGAGTGAGTGTAAGTGATTTTATTAAGCACTACACACAAATTTTTTTAGCGTTTTAAGCTTACCGTGGATATTAATATTTTATCACTAAATACTTACACTTAAAACTATTATTTAAAATATATTTCAAAAACTTTCTCTAGCTTAAACATAATTTTTGTTATTTGTTGAAATAAATAAAATAATTCACATACGTAGTTTCTTAATACAACTTTCACATTTTTAATTTTTTTTCGGGGGGGAGGACACTGTTGCAACATTGCCTTGGGCCCAAAATTGTCTAGCTCCAGCACTGGGTAAAGGGGATTGGACAAGGCATCAAACCAAAACAGTTTCAAAAGTGAGAGAAAATTCCTAAATGTTTTGGATTAAATGTATTGCTGGAATCGTAACCCAGAGAAAAGGTTACGGTTTTAGTTATAAAAGTTATTAACAATGGAGAAAGGGGATGAGAAGAGGAGAGAAATCAAAATATATTTTTCAAAATTGCATATCCAAATGCAAAGGTGACATCGATCCCCCCAAAAGATTCAGAATCAACATAAGACTTAACAAAACAGTTGATATTTGCTTATCAACTTTTAGTTAATGTTCTCTACATGAAAAAAAACTGTGGTATTTCTGAATTCTTGTCTTCACAACTAAAATTACCTATATATAATGCACTCTCTGCATAAAATGATGGCCATTGTGACTAATGAATAAATAAACAAAATGTTTACTAATTCAGATGGAGAAAGCAATCCCAGCAGCAAGGACATCAATCAATTAAAAAAGTTTGCATGAATCGGGTAACAGACTACATCTGTGGAGAATAAATTATGTTAAATAAAATAGGAAAACTGTTAGGAACCATTTTTTTAAATAAAATGTTTTTATACCAAAAACAACACCCTAACCAACTTTATAATCAGAATGTCATTTGAATCTATCCGGTGCTTTGGATGTTGATGCTCTCCCCTCCCCAAGCATCAGTAAAGACCAACTATAACACCTAAGAACTGTTGGTCTTCCATATGTGCAAAATCAAGATTTAATTTCCTTTTTCTTCTAATTATGAACTATCATGAGATATCTGATGCCACCACTGAATTTTTTTACATGCTTATTGAAATTATCACTTGTTCTCAGGCCAGTAAAACTGGAGTTCTGGTCTCTCAATTACTCAGTGCTGGCTTCGACTCTGAAGTCAAGAAGCAGGTGAGGTATTCATTATTTTTTAAATAGATATTACAGACAAAATTAAATAAAGATTAAGGATAAATGAAATATGACAAGATGAAGATGAAGTAAATAATCAATAATTATGTTACCTATTCAATATCTTCATATATCTGCAGATGTTACATTTGTCTTAGAGCAATTACATTTCAATTTTTTTTAATGTTATGGACGACAGAACATGTTTAAAAAAACTGTATTAACATTTCACCCAACAGTACTAACAATAATTTGTGAAAAGGTTTGTTAAAATCATTATATCCATTAAACAGAATGTTTTTCTACTTCTAAACATTCTTGACCAGTGACTATGTTAAAAATTTCTGTTAAAAGCACATTTTTCTCCTTCTTCAATTTAAAGAATAAGTTATTGGTTATTATTGTGCAATCATGTTCCATACAAAAACAAGTTACACATTTTATGAAACTACAAAAAAATAGTAAAAATAAAAATTCAGAGGGGTCATCCATAAATTATGTAATGCTAAAGATGGGAGTAAGGGTGTTTGAGGAAGCATTATGCTGTGTTAGAGTGGATAGGGGAGTTTAGTTTAGTGTTATGTTATGGTGATAAGTATTTTTTTATTTTTCAGCATTTTCTGAAATCCTCCTTCCTTTTATTCAGTCTTAAACTTAAGATTAAAATATTAACAAACTAAAAAGTTGTAAAGTATAAATGTGTACAATACCGGAAAATATATTTCCATCAATGGTATTTTCATTAAATCTTATATTATAATTCAACACAATAGAATTAGAAAATATTCGAAAGTGGTTTATTAGTATATTCTAGAATACAAGTAAACTGACGCAGTAGATTCTAGCCCATGCATATTACATGACAACATGTGCGTTAGTCAGAAATTTTCTTGCCAATGCTAGCTTCCTTCCTTCACAAAAAATTGTCCACCACTCTTAGTGTGAGGTGCAGTCAGCATCCCCAATTAATAATTCAATTTTCATACTTTTAATATAATAAAATTAGTACAAATTGCTTTCATTGTTATGTAATTTACTTCTACTTTTTGTAAACAGTAGGGGGATCACAAGCATTATGTAATTAATTAGGGGGTTTTCAAGTGCTGTTACAGTGGGGAGAGGGGGTATTCAAAACGTTTTCACTTTGCGTTATGTAATTTATGGACACCGCCAGAGGGTATGAGAAAAATTTGTCTAACTAAACTTCTCAATTTTCAAAAATTTAATGGCAATATTAAAATATTACCTGAACAGTCAGTTCAGAGAAATTAAAAAATGAACACTCACATATTATTGCTTTTCGGGAATACAGTTATAACTCAAAAAACAAAGGTGAATTGGTTTAAAACAAAAAAAAATTTTAAATGTGGAATAGGTCTTCTTCTCTGACATTATAGCAAATGCCACATGGTGGCAGATGCATCGCTATTTTATGCACTGAAATTGTCAGTTACTTTTATGACGTCAGTTACTTTTATTACGTAACTGCCTCTCTAGTACATAAGCGGTAGCAAGAAAGTAAAACCAAGAGACATACAATTTTTTGAAATAACATACTAGGTGATATTAGTTATCATCAATTAGTAGGAAGCAAATGAAGTTGTGGGAAAATTAAATTGCACTCTTGTGTACAAAACAGGTTTTTTCCCTCAGTATTTTGGAAAAGCAATGATTTATTAAGATATGCAAACTAAGTCAGTAAGAAATTCAAATTCCTGTTTTTCCCTGGTGTGATGTATATACATTTTCAGATTAATGAATGGCAAATGATAATTAAAAAACAACCAGTAAAAAACTAAAATAAAATCAAGGTTCATGAATAATATAAAGTCTTAATAGACTTTACTTAATAAAATTTACCAAACGTCCCCATTTGATTATCTTTAAAAATTCTAAGTTTAATGTAGTTTAGTTATTTAGTTTTAAATGTTTCTTCCAGCAAATAACTTACACTAAAATGTCACTCCTCAGATATCTCTGAACTCAAGAGACCTCACAATTACTCCAAATGATTAGACACTTTACCTAAGTTACACCAAGCACATTTATTGACACTGCATTTCAAATTTCAATCCTTTCTCCACATTTTCACATCAAAATATTGAATAAAGTATGTTTTTTGCTGTAACTTTAGTATGAGAAATATACATATTTATTTCTTTGTTAGCAAACAGTGTCTGAAAATATTTTCAATTTTTTGTTTTGAAAGTTTTATCGACATAAGATCAATATGAATTAATAGATGCCTTTTTTGTTGCAGCTTGAGCTTTTTGCATTGCAACTGGTGCACAGGCGAGTAGAGATCTCTGCATGTGGCTTCTGTACAGTTGATTTTCCTCTCATTGCCTCAGTAAGTTTTGTTGCTTTGACATGCAAGTTGTTATTTAAAAAGAATGTATGTAATACTACCAAGTGATAAGTTTAAAATGCAACCCTACTGTTCGAGGCCCTGTGAGAAAAGAGTAAGAATGGCTACCCTACATCTGGAACAGCTCCTTTGACTGCATTTCTGCGACAAACCCTTCTCTCTCAACCTTCTTCCTTTCCATTGCCCCTTTCCTGTCGTCTGGGTCATACCTGCTCAAAGCAAAACAGGCTGTGTCTTCATTCCCTGTTTTGAACTTACAATGCGCCTCAGCAGAAAGCAACGCAGATTTGTGGTGCAGGAGTATTTCCAAACACGATCTATCAAAGAGTGCCAGGCAGTTTTCAGAGAAAAAAAAAGTCATCTTTGTCTCCTCTGAACAAGTTTAAAACTGCTGTTAGTGGGGTGCTATTGCAACACAGGGATCATGTTTGATTGGAAATGCAGCCACCAAAATACAGTGCTCACACAGTGAAAAACTAGAGTAACCAGGATGTTCTATCAACTTCTCCGAAAACACAAGAAATTTTCAGCAGCAATGTAATTTTTCGTACGGAAGTGCGCACTGTGCCACAAAAAATTGAAAATGCGCAAACAGTGGACATCTCAAGACCTCAAGGTTCCTGATCGGGGTGCTTGGATGAATTACTGTAATGGGCTATGATGATTTGTTACTCAAGTTCTTGAGACCCTTGATAAAGTGTTTTTTCAGTGATGAGGCTTTCCAAAACTATTTTTATTTTAAAATAACATTATTTAAATAAAATAATAATAATAATAATAATAATAATAATAATAATAATAATAATAATAATAATAACGATAATGATAAACAATTGTTCTACAAATTTGGAATTAATAATTTATTAATATTTATTTAAAACAGCAAGAAAAAACATATGTACATTTCTGAAGCATATTTGTCGAGTAACTGACAGCATTGTCTACTTAAATGTACATTTTACAAGGCAAGCTTAATTTACATTTAAATAATTTCCGAAGAAATCACTGTTCTCAATACAATTGTGTCATTGCCAAAGAAGCAGGCACGTGCCTCTCTCTTTAAACTCTTTAAACCGCCAGCAACTATCCGACTCACTGAAACAGTTGCCAGTGCGATTCACTCTGCCTATTGTGAGTAGCATTTTAAACTGATCACCCGGTATTAGCCTATGATATTATAAGTTCCTTGTTCCTCCTATACACCAATGAGTCATTATATTACGAACACCCTAATCTGAGAACAGTTTTTGTGCCCGGAACGCCAAGGGTTATATACAATGTGCTGGCATTATGGAATGTTTAGGGCAGTTCAACAGACTTACTATTAGTAGTATCTACAGTGTCAAAATGGGAAAAGCAGTTGACCTATCAAGAGTCTGACTAAGGTCAGAATGATGTGGCACCCAGCATATTTAAAATGGCTTTGTCTTTTTGGATGCTCTTGTGTTGCTGTACTGAATACACATCAAAAGTTGTGCAACAATGGGGAAACAATGACATCTCATTCATTCATGTGTTGTTTATTGATGCCAGTGAGCAGTGGATGCTGTCACACAATGTTTTGAGTGATTGTAGGGCTACAGACACACAGGTGTAGTATCCAGGATAACCTTTCCCAGCACATAGTTGTGAATAGTGTTGAAGACCAACTCACATCCTGAATGGTGGCTGTATGCTACCAGTAACAGTGAGTGAAGAAAGTATAAAATTATTAAGACCAAAACATGAATAATAGGAAAGAGGTCACCTGACCTAATGAATCCTGTCTCCTCGTTAATCACGTAAATGACCAAGCAAAGGTGTGCAAGTTATCTTCAGAGACTACGGCATCTGGGTGGTCTGTTTGGCTGGAAGAGATGTGGCGGTTTATGCAATGCTCTCGCAGCAAACTCAGAGCTGACTATTCTGGTACAACAGTCCCTCATAGCTATCCAATATCTGGGCATTATTTGGGGGGAACATTATTTATCTGTTTGTATAGGTAAGAGTTCCATGTTTGCCAAAGGCTCTTACAACAGGACATACTGCCCCAGGATGCACCACACCACACTGCCAAGAGTGTGAAGGATTGGTTTGAGGAGCATGACAGTGAGTTTTCGTTAATGTCTTAGCAATATCAAGTAAGCAGGATATGAACTCTACTGAACATTTGTGGTCTGACAGATTCGTGATACATCACCATCATCCCACACTGTACCAAAGGTCTTGCTGTCATACTTGAGATATCAGATACTCCAGGACACCAGTAATCTCATTCCATCAATGCCTCAATGTGTAGTCACAATTCCTCAGGCTAATAGTAGTAAAACATTGTTAGGCAGGTGGTAAGAATGCAATAGCTCATTAATCTATTCTCATTCTTTTTGTACTCCACGTGCAGAAGAGAGGTAAAAGATTAATTAAGACATTTAATTGAAATTATAAAAAGAATGTATAAAGGCAGAATAATAAAATGTTAGAACAGAAAGGAAGATGGTCCAGATTAAAATTATCAGCTGTAGAGTTAGCAGTGTTGCAGAACATCACTATTATTCAATGTTTTTTACACAATGCCACGAAGTCATGGAATAATGTAAATGATTCATTATTGTAATTCATGGTGTAAAAATTTTACTAATGTTACTTATGTTTGACAGTTATGTCTTCATTAATCTCATTAATCTATCAAACCTTTTTTTATTTTCCCAGATAGCTGGATCAGTCACAACTTATTTGGTTATCCTCATCCAGTTTCAAGATTCTGATCAAGAAAAAAAAAATAGTAAATGATGTATTAATGTGATTTGAATACGGTCTTCAATTATTTTTCTTTTGCAAATTATGGATTTTATAATAATAAACGGGTAAAAATTATAAATAAAATGTTGAAAACAACAAGTTAACATTAGTGTTAATATAGAATAAAGATGGGCTGTTGAATTGGGTAAAGTTTGGTGTACATTAAAAACAATTGTATGTAAACAAAAACTTCTCTATTTACAGCAGCATACAAACTCTCACACCTATTAAATAATTAACAATAACATGAGAAACTGTGGGGCTTATGCCAGATCTTCATAAACCATAAACAAGAAAATATTTTGAAAATTTTCTTATAAGACCATACAGACATTTTTGTTGCTATTATTTTGGCAAGAATCATGTCAAACATGTATAAATAAATGTAAGCAAATGTAAGTATGTGAATATCACTGTATATAAGAAATCATACTATTTTGTTTTTGTATATTTCCCTCAGCCAAAACACTCTAAATTACCTTATACAACACATCAGTTTGGATGAGCATCTAAAACTGAAATGCAAACTGCAGGTGTAAATTTCCACACATGGCTTCCATCTCCATCTTCTCCTTCCAATTGAGTTGTACATTGGATATCTGCTTTATATTGCCCCGGAGTAAAAAATACGACACTGCATTCATGATAGGCAGTACCTTGTTCTGCCAACTGTGAAAAACATACATCAAGGAATTAAATTATAATAATTAACGAAACGAGTGGGATAATTGCAGCATAATAGAGAGGCATAATAGAGTGGCATAATAGAGAGGGATAATTGCATGAATGGTATGTTCAAGAAAATGAGCGATGATAGGAGCAAGTTTTCTTATATACTACGAGTGCAATTATTCCCCTTTATACAAATGTTATGTTCCATATTTTTTCATTTCCATTTACAAATAATTCAAATTCTGAAACATCCAAACAGATCTTTTCCACATGCAGCATGCATTTCATGATGTAGTATTGCTTTTGAAAAAGATCTATTGGGCTTTGCATTGCTTTCGTTTCCACAAAATATTTGCAAATACTGGAAGGTACTGAACATATGCGGATAAAATATTAGAAGTTGACAAAGTCATGAAAATATTACTTCCCATTAAAAGTGAAGACAGGTAAGTGAGAAAATACATGTGTAAATATTAGGGAAAAAAAATTAGTTACTTCTGACATAGTTTTGGTATAGCATACTTTTTAGAACTGGTAAACATAACTGATGTTTACATTTTTTACATTTGTAATCCTAAGATTAAATATTTTACATGTAAAACATTTAATATATTCACGTTAAATATTTTATGTTATTCCATAAGTGAGCTAGCTTAACATTTACTTCCCCAATTTGGTTTTATTCATTTGTTGTTTATATTTAGTTGCAGGTACGTAATATGTAATGTACCTTTTTGTTCATGTTTCATGGCCAACTGCAAATACCTTTGCTATGTCTGCGTTATAGTTTTTTAATTACATGATTTCGCTCCTTTTCTGAACTCTGATAGGTAGGTGTGAATTTCTAATTGCACAGTGGAATTTTAATTGCACACGCGCTATTAACATTGAGTTAATTAACAATTTTTCAGGGAATTAATGAGCATATTGAGTTAACTAAATGAAAAAAAATCGTAATTACAACATTATGAACACAAGTACAATACACTCTCCAAGTCTGAATCAATTCATAGTGTGATGGTCTATTCAGATGTGTCCAAAATAAATACAGAAACATTGAAATTAGGACTAAAAACACATTAAATTCGTATGCCAATAAGAAAAAAAAAAAACAAAAAACAAAACCATTTGAACGTCCACGAGTGAAGCTATTTTCTCAAATTTATTGATATTCTAAAGAACTGTGCCCAAAATAGACAGTGAGTATGTCAATAAATAAATCAGGACATATTTACACATAATGACACATCGCAAACATATAATATTTTGTAAATAAAAAGATTTCCGTGATAATAAATTAATTTTCTATATTAGGAATGAGACAGACCAATGTTCTCACAAGCATGACGAACAATTAATGATAATATGTTCAAATAAGAAAATAAGTGATTAGAAAAGGGGTTGCGAATATTATAAAGATCTTGGAATATATTTAGGAATTTATGGCAATGCTAAAAGGCTATTAGAGACAATATAATATAAAAAAAGGACATAAAGAAACGGTAGTCTCGTCAGAGAAGAGTTTTCTTTTGTTTGAAAGCGGTGCAGTATAGTTAATCTGAGCAACAATGTTTTTTAAAATAAGAAGTGATTGAGATGCCATGGCGAGCGCATCGTGTTTTTGGTCATACGAATGTTTACTTGGTGAGATGATCTTGAGTTGCCGTAGTAAATGCATCGCGTGTTATTTTGATTGTAGAATCAAAAACTTTGTAAGATGAGACTGTCATACCATGGTGAACATTTATATAATTTCATGTTTTAATTTCGAAGTTTTAAATTTTTTTTGGAATTTGAAATGGTGGAATGTGGACAGCAGTGGTAGCCAATCGTCATTTAAAAACATTATATTTTTGTTTTCCATCATCAAAAAAAATTTATAGTTAGGCCAAGACTGTTAGTTTTAATATTATTGTCAACAAGAGCAAGAAATAAACAAAGCTGGTATTTTTATACGGTTTTATGACTGAGATTCCATGGAGTTATTATTATTAGATAGCAAAATCCTAAATGATAGGGGTTAATTAAAATATATACATCTTCCTGAAGTAATGGTAATATTATTCTTGATTTCCTGTATAGGATCGATTTCGCGAACTCACAATCTATAAATTCGTTGCAATGGTATATCACAACCCTTATTAGGGAGGCAAGGATTTAGATGTTATAAAAGTAAGTTTATTTGTATTTGTAAAGAAAGGGAGAAAACGGTTACGTGTATATATAGAAACCATGACAATAGGAGTGTTTCCCTTCTCAGGACATTAACACTTAATTTAAGAACACTGAAATGAAACGAAAAGGAAAGAAAGGAATTCAATTGGAGTTACAATAAATTAATAGTAAACTACCATAAATTGCAAGTTTACCACTTTTCTATATTTACAATAAAAAAAAAGATTAGAATAAATTAAAAGACATTGTTGAGCTTACTTTTGGGAGAATAACTTTTGTTGCACCAGCTGATGCAAGTCGAGTGTCCAGTCGGTAGTTCATCGCTCCATTTTGATGATCTTGATAAAATTGAAGAGCCAGTGCTAAGCGACTTAGAGGCCTTTCCAGTGTATTTGTGACATTGACTCCTAAAGTCAATAACTGCCCTGCAACTGCACTTAACTCCTCCTGTGGTTGTGGTTTAACAGGTTGACCATCCACTGTCACATCTGCACAACGAAATAACAGCAGAAATACACAATGTAATATTCTGTGCAGAAATGCACTAAGAAACAACATATCAATAAAACACACAATGTAATTAATTCATGCACAGAAAATACAAAGGTAGGAGGATGGAGAGGAGTCGAAGGAGAGACGGAGTATGACACAGGAAAAAAGAGAGAAAGAGAGAGAGAAAGAAAAAGAGAGAGAGAGAGAAAGAAAAAGAGAGAGAAAGAAAGAGAGAGAGAAAGAAAGAGAGAGAGAAAGAAAAAGAGAGAGAAAGAAAAAGAGAGAGAAAGAGAGAGAAAGAAAGAGAGAGAAAGAAAGAGAGAGAAAGAAAAAGAGAGGGAGAGAAAGAGAGAGGGAGAAAGAGAAAAGAGAGAGAGAAAGAGAAAAAGAGAGAGAGAGAAAGAGAAAAAGAGAGAGAGAGAGAGAAAAAGAGAGAGAGAGAGAGAGAAAAAGAGAGAGAGAGAGAAAAAGAGAGAGAGAGAAAGAGAAAGAGAGAGAAAGAGAAAGAGAAAGAGAGAGAAAGAGAGAGAGAAAGAGAGAGGGAAAGAGACAGGGAAAGAGACAGAGAAAGAGACAGAGAAAGAGACAGAGGCAGAGAAAGAGAGAGAAAGAGAGAGAGAGAGAGAAAGAGAGAGAGATAAAGAGACAGAGAGAGAAAGAGAGATAAAGAGACAGAGAGAGAAAGAGAGAAAGAGAGAAAGAGAGAGAAAGAGAGAGAGAAAGAGAGAAAGAGAGAGAGAGAGAGAGAGAGAGAGAGAGAGAGAGAGAGAGAGAGAGAGAGAGAGAGAGAAAGAGAAAAAGTGTTGTCAGGAGTAAGGTGAGTAAGTAGTATTGGAAGTAGGATGAGACCGAGATTTGGAGAGAAAGACGGAAAGAACACAAATGCAAGTACAATGGAATCTCTAAAGCACATTCTTCAAGGATCTGAAAATTGTGAACATTGTAAGAGGAAAAATGTGTAAGCAAAAATGCTCTTCGTAATTTTCATATTTCGCTCTTGAGAACATTACAAGATTTTTACAACAAATAATTTTATCTTGAGAACTTGTAGGATCATACATAATCAATATTTAGATATAATAAATCTCAGTATGAGTGAATTGACAAAATGACTTAGATCAACTGTTCTGATTATATACAAATGGGTTACAAAATCAAATGATATTTTTATTTTGTTTAGCTCTATATTCTGTTTACCAAGTGATTTACAAAACAATTAGAACTGTTATAAATATTTTCTGTAAGTCATCTTATTGTACAATTGTACAAGTTAATGTTCTTACAGTAAATAAAGAAATAACAAGTAAATTGTGGCTCTGAGTTCGATATCAAATTGACAATACTCTAAATGTTCTCCGAAAGTACCTCTTGGAATCCTTAAGTATCTCATAAAACCCTGTAAATAATACACATTGGAAATGGTGATGCTGCAGCAGAAAATGCATAAATTGTGGAATATGATATCTACAACATGCTAAGCAGATTTGTTAAACACTAAATGAAAAATAAATTTAATGGACCTGGGCCTGAGACTTAAAAAACATGCATCTGCTGTGTGGAAAAAAAACATGATAATGAGAAATGTGCTAATGAGATTCCATTGCATTATCAAAAAATTCCCCCAACCACTCCAAATAAAGAAATATTTCATTTATGGAATAAATACCACAACAATAATAATTAGATCTTACCCCATTGCAAAGGTGACATGCGCACAACATCCAGCATATCAGGCGTCAGAGAGAGCCCCTTTAAGGAAACCTTTCCTTGCAGGCTTTGAGATGGCATTCGCCATCGCAAATCAACATGATTCACCACATGCTCAGCACATACTTGATCTAGTGCACGGCGCTCTTCTGTTTGTAGATGCTCCCCCTCATACAACTGTGGAAGGAACATATTCCTTACTACTAAGAGCAACATTTACTTTTCTCTTACGAAAGTCTTAAGTCTACGTATAAAGAGAGAGAGCAGCATCAGTATAAAAAGGAAAATCAAGAAAAAGCAGGGCTTGAGAACAAGAGATGAGGCAATAAATGAAAAACAAAAGGCATAAAACAATCGCTTCAACCAGAATCTCCAGTGTTGTAAAGAAGCACAAAATTGAGCTAAACAGTCAGAAAAGCACAAAAATATTGGGACTAGCTCATACATAAAATTCAAAAAATTAGAATCTAACCTATAAATAATGAAACAATAAATCGGAGATATGCAAAGAGTATCCTCTCATTATAGAGAAAACAAAGGAAGTGTAAAATTGTGATGGAAGATGTAAGGATCTCATAACACAGGTACATTTTATACAATTATTTTAAAAGGATGGCTTTAGATTAGGTGACCCATCATTTACCTTGCATAAATGACCTGTGGTGTCACAAGGATCTGCAGAACTTCTCACAAGTGTCATCGACTGTCATCTCCTCATAAGACACTGGAATGTTCACTGTTCACAATCTGCCCTACACCTCAGTCATGTGGTTCCTCATTTAGTAGATATAAAACACATCCCTAATGTCATGGGAAACCAGGAAGAATGGTCCTATTTTCCATCTATCTTCAATGGAAATCAAATTGTTTCCTTTGTATACCTGGAATACAGACCCATTACCCCCTCTGGCTTTCAGATATGCCCCCCTTGCTGATCAGATGCATTACTTCTCTCAGTGAGGATTTGTCTCATTGTAAAAACATGAGAACCAATAAATGTGACATTAGCAACCTTAAAAGATTTGAAAAACAGAAAAGCAGCTAGAATGGATAGAATTGATTTCAAATTATTAAAATATGGAAGGCTGCATCTGCACGAGTGGTTGTGACACCTAATGAATTCATGTTACCAATAGAAGAAGATAGAGGAGAGGTAATTTCTATATTCAAGAAAGGCAATGGTAAAAATCTCTCAAAATTCTTCAGAATAAGACCACTTACAAAGGGAGAGTTAAATGAAGGACACAAAGTGAGTATACTTGTGAATGTTATGAACAAAAGGTTTTAAATCTGCAGTACTTGATTCCCATTTCATAACACAAATGACTGCATGGACTACACACATAGCCCAAGTTAAATTACAGCTTATTTGTCATTGTCAACATTGTCAAAATTTTCTAAACAAGTTCTCTTAGTGGTTATTTGAATATGATACAAAATTTTAATGCATGACATTTACATTTACTAGCATTTTCTTTCTATTGAAAATTGGGATAAGAAATAAGTAGGGTACAGATTTTGCATATTTACATTTTTTTCTTTAAACATTAAGTAATTAATAAAAAGCACAAATTCGTTTCTTGTTGTTTGGTTCTCAATATACTAAATATACTATCCTGTTGTGCAAATTTTAGCATACTTGGTAAGATTGAGCATATTTTGACTGTAAGAGTGTATTAATACAAGTTTGATAAATTTAAAAAAATTTTCTCCTCTAAAATGCGAACCGTGAAATTTCTTTGAGCCATTTATTTTGAGATCAAAGATAGTCCTAGTCTACCTTGGTTATCTGGTAAACTATTTTTTGAAATGTACTAGTAAAAACGCTTTTCTAAATATATTTCTTCACGTAACTAAAAAAAAAAAAATTATGATTTTTGAAATTGTTACTTTTCTTGTTCACTAACCATGTGTATCATGAAGCCAAAGATTCACAGCATTCTAGTAAATTTATTTAATTTCTTCAGCTTTTGGCAAAGATACTGGAAATTCCCCTCCCTTCAGGGTCTGTCTTTAACTATGTAGGTGGGAACATGCTGCACTTGGCCTCATGTTGAAGGTATTAAGAAGGACTTCCCTTTATCAAATCCAGACGAGATCTGAATTAATTTAGAAAGAATGACTGCATAAGAGGAAGGAATCCAAAGCAAACTGTCATTGGTACACACTTTGATGCTCTAGCTGAAATAATCATCAAACTCCAAAAATATGATCTCGACCAGAGCAAACTCAGTAAAATTTAATTATAAGGCAATCTCTTCCATCAACTGCCCAGGACCAGTAGGGTAATTCATAGCATAAAGTATTTATAAAATCGAAGAATGAAATCCAGTTTGAGAATTGTAAAAAGGAGAAGTGCATTTTTATGAATTACATACCATTTCACTACAAAAGAAATTGCAGCATTGTCCCCTAAATATATATGAAGTCGAAAGAACATTCTTTGCTCATAGAGATAAAGAATTGCATTCTTGCAATTTAGAGTTCAATAACATCATTTGCTAACAGTAAATGCACTACAATTCTGACAGCTAGCTGGTAGGTTAAGATTCAATGACCAGAGAAAGTATATTTTTTCTTCTGCAATACTTATAAATATGCTCAGTGTTTTGACTCAGATAAAGCTCAATATTCTGAATGCTATAGAAACTGACAAGTGCAGTAAGAACATTGAGAAACATTGAGAAACTGCTGTGCAGTAATAAAGTATTTCTCATGAAAATGATATAAGAAACAATTGTTCATCTAATAGAGGAGATTACTGTGGTATGCTGCTTTTACTCCTGAAATGACTCGCTTTCTGTATATTATTAACAACAGTTTCCAGACATGGAAAGATATGTAAGGATGGGTATTAAATTACCAGAAAATATCATTTTAAAGGTAGTACTTTAACCAGAGGACTGTTATAATTCAAGAATAAAGAATGCAGCAGGCCATTCAAATACCTAAATCAGATACATAAGATGTTAAATGTAACTATTTCCACCAAAGATCTGAGGCATCCAAATGAATGGTCTATTGGTGAAAAGCACCTGCCTTCCTGAAAATTATACTGGATAACAGAACAAGTTTCAAATTTTAGTTATCTGAGATGAAACATAGGACAAAGGGATACCAACATGGAATTATTTAGTTTTCCATTAAACTGAAATACATAAAACACTATATGATACCAGAATTAAAATTTATAAAAGAAAGACACTCCCAGACATTTTTCTTTATGGCATTGAGAGCCGAGTACGAACACAAAAAACTCTAGTTAGAATATGAAGTTCTGAAATGAAGTTCTTAAAAAGAATGAAAGGCCGCACGTTAGATCAAATAAGGAATGTTGACAGCATGTAAATATAAGAACAAATGACTGTAGCACCTTAACAGAACAAATGACAAGTCTTCCTGGAGCCACACTCACTTATAAATCTACAAGGAGGAGACCAACAAGAAGGCTTAAAAAGAGATGATTCTGTTGAGGCTAAATCCTCCACATGTCTAATCTATGGAGTAAAGGTGAATGAACATGCAACTACAAGCAAAATGTGAATTGCAAAGTAGTTCTAAAAATGATTTTCTTTTCAACAAATCTAGTCATACACTAACATTTTCGATCACTTATGACAAAATGAGAACAACTGAGTGATTAGAGAACGCTATTTATTCACACAGAATTTCATGTATAAAAATTGAAGGATAAAAGAATGTATGTTTTATTTACTAATTTTATCATTTATTTATTTTATTTTTTAAAAATTTCTTTGAAATGAATTAATTTCAGTTTGATTTTTTTTTCAGTGTTTGAACAAAAAAATTGACCGGTGGTTTGAGCTTTATTTAGTACTCTCTTTATTAAGTATCAACAGTAGTCTTTCAACACTTAAGGTATAAATACCTGCAAACTTTTATTCCAAAACTACTATCTGAAAAATGTATTTCTTAATCTTCAACTATCCCCTCAACCAAATGAACTGACCATTTTGAAACATTGTTGACTTAGTAAAAATGGACTATAACAAGCTGAATATTATTATTACGAAAATGGTGGAAAAAAACTCTTCCTGTTTGTTGTACCAGAAAATAAATAAATAGTATATGAATTACTTATACATTTCAATTACCTTTGCTAATTTAGCCAGAGGACAGCGAGGAACAGGCACAGGTACACGACATGACTCTCCACCCTCCATCAATACACTTTTGCCAGGGGCATACTGCAGCTCCATTTCCACAGAACTGGCATTGGCTGCATCCAGTACAAGGTAGAATTGGGAACTCCTGAAGATATTTTACAACCATAAGAGGCAGAGAAAGCTCACTTTCATTTTGTGAAGGGAGAAAAGGAAAGGATGAAAAAAGATAAATCTCTAAAAAATACAAAATCCATTTTCAAAATCTCAACAACAACAACAACAACAACAACAACAACAACAACAACAACAAAACAAAACAAAACCCCTACTATAAAGCAGCACAGCTTTTTTTCCATAGTAATGTTAATATGAGGAGTAATTATGGTAAATTATATACACCCGAATATAACATAACCCCCTAATTTTGAAGAGGAGAGGCCTTCTGAGAATTTTTTAAATTAATTCTTACTACTTAGTCAACATAAAATTACAATTTGTCTTATTGACTAGACAATTTGTTGATGAAAAAGTTAAAGCTTATTGCTAATTATCATTTTCTTGTGCCTTAAAATTATAATCATGATTTTTGTCTATCTTCATTTATATGAATGCTTCTTTCTTTTTGGTACTCTTTCCATGTCTTCTGACTTTTTATGTCCTGCTAGAAGTTTTGAATATTGAATTTGCATTGTTCTTAGTCGTTCATCATATGCCACCTAACAACATCCCCTTCTGTCTGTCCCACACTTGTTGATGGCCTCTTTCTTTGACAGTTCATAACACAGATTCGCACTCGCTATGTCAAACTGAGATCCTGCATGGCATCGTTGAACTCGCATTGTATAACAAAATCTCAGCATTAATTTTCACGTTATGCTTCATACAATACAATGCCGTTTGTTAGAGATTCTCTTTTTACTGGCCTATTCAAAAATATTGGCCTGAATTGCCTGGCAAATTCACGGTGAATGCCGAGAATATGACTGCAAATATAATTATGTATTACAGATGCGTGCAATATTTTTACCTTCTTCACAGTTTGTTATGCCTACATTTATGAATTTTGTGAAATGGGATTGGGCACTTCGGTTCTAACTGACCAAGCTTAATCTGCAAATGTATGATGACCTCGCATTTTTGACTGAGATATTTAAGAAAAAAATCTCGTCCTATATTCAGGTAAATATGTAAGTGACAAATTTCACTTTTTCCAGAAACTTGTAAAAACATAATATTGCAAATTATTAATTGATGTTAATAATGCAAATTATTTATTTGATGTAAAAATAATACAAATTTTCCAATAATTTAATGTTTGGTAGGAATAACGAAGTAACTGATACAAGAGTTTTTACTCATTCATCAACATAAAACCCAAACACTGTTTGCATTTTAATAAAAGATATAAGTACCACTACCAGAGCAATTTTAAGTTTTCTTCTGAAGATTGACATAACAGGGTTGAAACAATCCACATACTGCACACTTGATTTGATTTTAAGATTCTCAAATATTATTTTTCCTTGACACCTTTAAAAATTAAATATATTAGATTTTCTTGAGTTCAGATCAACAGAAATAAAAAGCCGTCTACGTCATTCTTTTGTTGGTTGCCAAAGTTTTGGCCCTTTATCGAGCCTTCATTAAGGCTTAAAAGTCTATTAAACCATAAATTACGTAGATTTTCTTCCCATTTTTTTACTGTTATTGCTGTTTAAAATACAGTTACCTTCATTTATAATTCATAATCAATTAAATAATCTTTAACGGTAGGACAGTGTCCTTTGGTGCTGGTCTGCAATATATTAAGATTCTGTTAAAATGTCATTAGAGGTATAATGTATTCCACTATTTTTAATGTGAGAAAGAAAAGGATTTCTAGTTCTCTCAGATGAATCCTTTACATTATATGTTCGAATGTGATACCTATAAACAAGTCAATTTTCAGGGAAGAAAGAAAGAAAAAAAAATTAGGGTGTTGTGGGGTTAAAAATACCTAAAATATGTTAACAATCTACTCACGTTTCAGCTGGTAATACATCCCATCCTGTAATAAGTATTGATGGCAGCATCTCAAGAGTAATAGAAACAGAACACATTCGGCAATGCCCAGCTGTCAGCCCTGGGCCACCAGAATATCGAAGTTTCAACTGACCTTCTAATACCTGGGCACAGTATCAAAAACATTAACATGGATCTCCTCAACTTCCTTATTCTTAAAATTCCATAATTAAAATTAATACAATGAAGCACAGGCTAGCGGAAGTTTTAATTACGTCTAGGGAACAGAATTTATTGAAATAAAAACACAACATATGTACTTCCATATGTATTTATTTTTTCAAAAATTTGTAAGGAAAAATTGAAACAACATTAAATAAAAATTCATGACTTTAAAATTACCCCTTACAAGCATTTTCATTCAAAATGTGATGCAAACTCAAAAAAGTAAAAAGTAAAATTTTTTTAATATGGGTACCTTCTACAAGCAAAATCATGTATTTACAATAAAATCCATTCCTTAGTTTTTCATTGCCTGGTGTTCTCTAAGAAAGGCTGTACTTCAAATAATAGTATTACATAATACAGAAAAATATTTTTTTCTTCTTTTTTTTATGAAAATTGAATAAATACCTTATTTCATTAATTACAAGAAATTATTTTTCATTTATTTTTTTATTACATTATTTTTTATTATGAGTTCTGATAACTTTATTCAAAAACTTATTTTAAACCACAAAAAAATGAGAAAGCATTAAAATTCAATTTAACTTTAAAAATAAATTTCTTTATCCACAAAAATTACCTTAGGTGTGTTGGGAGAGCTAACTTTGGAGCCAGGGAAACGAGATGATCCTAAGCTGCTTCCAGAACGACTACTACTCTGAGATCTGAAAATCCGACATTACAATTAATAATTTGTTTATTGAATTTATTTCATTAGCAGCGGAAACATGGGCAGCAACAGCAGCAGCAAACAAAATTTGTAGTGCTAGCTCCACAATGATATCATCATTTTACAATATTTAACTACCAAAGACTTTTTCCAACATCTCCTAACACACAAAAGTCATTTTTAAAATAAGAATTATTACCTACAAATGACTAAGGAGGTTTATGATCAATCAGACTAAAACAGCAATCCTAAATTGAAGTAAATTGAATCATTTATGTGCATTCACTTTCTCATCTCACTATGTTCTTACGGAGTAAAGAGAAAGTATTGTAATACTGTGGCAGCAATCGGAGAATTTTTGACAGAAATACTCATATTGTGAGGGCCTGGTACTGGAAAGGTGGATAAATGTTGTCCTTATACGTAGTAAATTACTTCCTTTAACATGGGTAGGCAGAATCCACGTTTCTCAGTCTTTGATACCAAACTCATTGGTCATTCACAACAATGGCCCTTGTTGCCAAAAAGTTGATTGACGGCAGGCAAGCCTCGCCCGGCCTTGCGTGCATGCAAGCACGCAAGCGCGTATCCTATGCTAGCACTTAAACCATTCAGACAATTTACTGCAAAAAATTGATATTCTCTGAATGATTTAAAAGAACTCGAGGCTTGATTATTTTGAAATGGATATTCTGATTTTCAGTGTCACTTTCCTTGACCCCATAAAAACGTTTTTTCAAAATTTCTCATCAATTTTTACTTTCTTTCTTATTGTTTTCAAAGAATACAGAAAGTAATGTAATTCCTGGGAACTAGGAGCTACAACAGCACATACATACTTGCATTATTTCTAACTTTTTCCAAATAAGAAAAAAATCTCTTATCTTCAAATTTTAGGAAGCTAACAACAATTTTTTGACCTTTTGCAGGTTTCAAAAAATCAGGGATTTCAACTAAAATGAGACTGTGCCATTCTTTTAAGCATCTTTCACACTCTCCTAGGGCAAATTTTAATAAAAAAATTTGAGCCATTTTTGTGAAAATTTAGGAAATTTAAAGTCCCCACAAAGTGTTTTGTGTAAAGTACCTCCAAAATTAAAATATCTGATTCAAATTCATCAGGCCTCAACAAGCTCCTTTGTATTGATGAGGAATATCAATTTTGGAAAAAATTGACTAAATGGTTTTGGTGCTTGCTTTTCTCCACAGATAGACAAACAGATGTTTTTGCCATCAATCGATTTATAGGTAACAAGAACCCACAAAACATGGTTTCTGACATGTTACAGGAAGGAACTTCGGAACAAGATTTATCCATTTTTTCATTACCAGGGCACAGTAATGAGAGTTTTTCGGTAAAATTTGTTTTCTAGTGCATGATTAGAATTCTATTTTTCAAAAATATGAGTAGATTTTGCATAATTTTAAATTCTTAACCCTAAAGATGCAATAACTTGCCTGAATGAAGCTGTAAGATCATGTCTTCGAGTTGGCAGAGCAGGAGAACTAAGACGAGACGGTAATGAACTTGGACCTGAGAGAAAACTAGCAGGTTGGCTACTCATAGGAAGACTACTAGCAGGTAGGCTGCCAAGTTCTGCAACAAAGAAATTTTAATTTTTTTGATGAGACATGTATTTATTTTTTTTTATAGAAATTATATAATTTTTTTTTATTTGTGTATTAACAAATAAATTTGTTTTTTTGTTCTTTCTTTGTGTTGGGATTAGAGTCAGACTTTCACGTCTTTTGGATTCAGTATACACAAAGTTATCCATGTTTTTCAGCTCCTGACATTTAGAAGCATCATAAACAATTACTAGTATTTGACAATGAGGTAATTCTTTTATTTGAAATTCTATCACTAGCAGACAGATGACTTTTTCTAGTATTTTCTTTTCTCAATACCTTATCAACATGCTATTGATTTTAAGGCTTGAACTAAAACTACGGTCTATCAGCAACAGTTACATGGATGCAAGATGGAGACAATATCACATCATTGTAGATTACAGATAAAGTTAAAAAAATATCTTGATTTCAATACTTTCTTACTATTGCCGTAGCATTCTCATAACATGCTCATTATGCCTGACAACATGTTCCTTTCTGTTATGAAAACACCAGTGATCTCGTCAGCAGTAATTTGTTGTATCTATGTTTATCACTAAGAGTATGCTATCCACTAACCTCAAATCAACAGACCTGTTTGGTTACCTAATATTTGAGCTCCATGAAACCAAATTACTGTTAATGAATTACTGGTGTTGTTCGTTTTCCTCCACTGCAGTTTTGCAGTTATGAAAAAAACAACAAATATTACAATTGCTATAATAAATTTACAAAATTTTGTATGGGCCCTGATAATGTATACATACATATTCCTATTGATACTTAAATTTTTTTTAAATACCTATAAATGTGTAATTATGCCCTGCAGTGTTTCAGACATTTTAAAGCATGATAAAATGTTAGAATGTTTTATAAATCAGAAATTTCAGTCCACAGAGTAAAAAAGTTGCTCAATCTCATTCAAATAAATATGGAATTGAAGCATTAGATGCAATTAGAGTGTAAGTTGTTTCATGTTCTTATTTGATAAAAATAATTTTGATAAGAAACATTAAAATATGTTCAAGTTAACTACATCTACTATTTCATGTAAGTCAATATCCTTCCACTCTTCCATATCCAAAGGAAGTCATATCCAGAAGATTCTTAATTGAAAAGTACATTCATGTAATAACAGAGTATAAAAGCATTTTGCTCAAATGCTGTTTTGTGAACAAGCAAGTTTTATTGAATATTTGTGACTTGGAATATAGCAACTATATTTCTGAGTTTTATTAAATATCACATGTAAATTTCTATTAACAATATTTTTCATTCCGCAGAGGAGATGAATATTCAGTCTTCATTAGTTCCTCATAGTAGATAGACTAATGTTTTTATTGTACCTTACATTATTAATATTATTATACACCTAATGAATGATTAGAGGGATTTGAGGGATTTTAGAGATGCAAAAACCATTTCAAACTTAGATTTGGAATCATTAAGGAAAATTTAGGATTTGCGACATCTCTGTGATACTCACCAGCATCCATAAGACCTGGAGCAAGGAATTCCGATGCTGAATGCAGATAAAGTGTCAAACTTGCAGCACTACCAGGAGCCAAAGGCAGTTGAGTCTGCAAGTTTTCTGCACTGAACTGGAAAACCTGTGCTTGCAGCTGCGAGTCAAGTGGAGAGGAAACGGCAGCCTCTAGGAGTTGAACTGGTTCCGTCCCTGTGCTTCGCAACTGGATTCCAACCTCCACACTACACAGATATTTTGAGAAATTTTTTTCATCACTGAGCTGGATCCTTACTTTGTCACAATACAGTGGTCATTCAAAGATAATAGGAAAGCTCCAAAGCTACAGAATGAAACAGAATGAACAATTGAAACAGAATTAATTCATTATTAATTCAGAGTAACACTACAGGGTATTTCTGGAGTGCAGAGAAACTTCAAAGCCTTTAGGATGTATTGTTTATTTATTTCTACTGTAAAACACTGAATAACTGAAATCTAACTGAATGATTTCCTCAATTATTAGTTCCCATTCTTCCTCAAATCTTCCAAGCAGAAATTCCATTCATATCTGAAGAAAAAATTTCTTATTAAAGAAATCATTTAGCTTCATTAGTAATATGAAAGCAAAGGAAACAAATTGTACTTTACTCATGATGTTTTTACACTATAAAATTCCTTTTATCACTTTTCTCTTCTTATTAGCTTGATTTGATGAATGCTACTTTCACTTTCAAATTTTCACATCATCTCTGCATGAATTAACATATACTCAACATCATTCTTTTCTTTTTATTAAAATTAATTTTACGGAGAAAAGGATTCCCATTACTGGTTTTTAGAGTTCCTAATCAAGATTTACAATTAAAACATTTCTAACTTTTTATTTTTTTCTACTGACGAAAATTAACAGGCATGTTAGATAATTAAATATATTACACGGGATATACTAAATACTGCCCGAAAATTCTATTGCATATACTTATTTCCATATTTCTTTAAGAAGTAGCATGTTTGCTTTCTTTACATTTTTTTCCTTAGCAAAAGTGTAATGAATTATCATTTTGGTTTGCTTCACTGACTCCAATTACCTTTGGCCAGCATACAATGCCAAGCTAAGGGATGATACCACATGAGCTGCAGTTCCCAGGCATGATGGGCTGGCTGAGGAAGGGGCCAAAGTGCCGGCAGGTGGCGACACTGTCACAGTGAGTTGAGGCAACGCAGGGACTACATCCACTTGCAGCTGAGGGTGCGGGAAACCAGGTAGATGCTTCAACCTAATGTTAGACTTTACGCCTAATGTGTGTGTGGAGAAGCCTAACCCAAAATAAAATTAATGTAGTCTCACTTTCAAATTATCACATCAACTCTCCATAAATTAACATACTCTACATTATTCTTTTTGTTTTTCAAATGAACTTACTAGGTTTTTAATAAACAAAACAATACATATTGTACAATGGCCATGAATTGGACAGTGTTAAGTATGAAGCAACTTTCTCAACTTTGTGAAAAAAGAATGTTTGTAAAGATGAAGAATCCTACATATTCTTACAAGATCATGCTCACAATTTCTTAGAATTTCAACACTAATTGCAAAGAAAAATTGATGATTTTTTCGATAGGCCTCCTTTATCCGCAAACACATTACGAACTGTAAGATAGTTGATTTTCTAAATACGACTTTTGTTCTGTTGACGCAAAACACCATCCAATTGTAACATAGTTTATCAATAGGAAATGGATTCACTTATACAGACTCTCTTTACACATATGGGAAATTGTATGAACTTGTTTTTCTTCTTTAAGTCAACTTATTGTTTTCAACTTAGTGAATTGAATTTCTAGTCGAAACTGATGGATTTTTCGGAAGAAAAAAAAATACAGAAGTAAAACTTACCAAGAACTTCTAACTCTCCAACTTCTTTAGGAATACCACAAAGTTTAGCAGGATGTGGCCCAGAATCAGGAGGCAGTGCTAGTGATGTAGGAAGACTTTCAAACACAGCTCCACTTGTTAACAGGCGCATGTTTGACACTTTAAGTTCAAATGGCAGGGGATTGCTTAGTTCCAAGGACACTTCACAAGTGTCTCCAACCACCCATTGGTAATCTAAGCAGAAAGCATACATATTAAAGAACCACAAATTTGCCCTTCGACCAGCATACTATTTACTTTAATGAAAACTTAGTGCTTGCTTACAAGAGTCATTACCCAAACACAGGCACAGAAAAGAAAAGAAATGATGAGACGCCATCTTAAATAATTTTAAATATTAAGAAGAAATTCATAAGAATACAAAATAAATTAAATCAGTGTAGATTAAAACATACCAAATACGGATTCTGGATACACTATTTTCTATATGCTACATTAAATAGCATATCTCACTTAAAGGCGTGGTAACTAGGTATATTCTAGGCATTGTCGGATCCCTTGGGTTCCCTAGATTTCCCCATGGGACCAAGAAGTTCATTTTCTGCATTTACTGCATTTACTAGGTATATTCTAGGCATTGTCGGATCCCTTGGGTTCCCTAGACTTCCCCACGGGACCAAGAAGTTCATTTTCTGCATTTACTGCCAGCAATGCTAAATTGCTCCATCGTAAATTACAAATTGTGTGTAAATCTTAATAGAGCATCTGAGAGCAATTAACGAGATAGTCAGTAAATCTTCCCGAGACATGATCCCCAACGTTTTGGGGGCACTGACTGTTGATCGTGGCAAAGCCCCAGAGGTTCCAACCACCACAGGCAGGATTCTGGCATTGGGCACTCCATGAAGTTGGGCTGCCAGGGGAATGACTGGTTGGTACTTTACCACTTTTTCCTCCCCTGCTTTTAGAAGGTTAGACCCACCCTCGTGGCAGACAGTCACATCGACCACATGGACCCCCTCCCGGCTTCCTCCTATTAGAGGAAGTGCTTTACTGTATTAACGCTCACATGGCCGAGCGAGGACCAAAGGTCCTCCTGTTCTCTTTTTTCCCTTATGATCAGCAGAAAAAAGATAGTAGAATTTCTTTCTTTCATGTATGTAAATATTCATTCATTTAGAAGATTTTAACACAATTTTTATAGTGATACGGTTTTTGGATTACACAGAAATGACTCTGGGGGACTCAAGTTACCCCTCATTTGCCTTTCTTGTTGATATTTTGATATTCACATTTATGTTTCTGTTGCATTTGGCCGTTGTTTCATGACTAATATGGCACTATTGTATTAGAGAAAATTATAAATACCAATTGCTAGTGATTATCTTGTTTTACTTTCCATGCAGTGATTTACATTCTCAGTTGTGTTGCACGAGTTGTAAGAAACTGCATTAACGACAACTATGAGTGAGTGAGAGATATTATACAGTAGACTTCAGAGGCCTAGAACAGTGCACTTTACTCTTGTCAAGTAAAGAATAAAAAAATTAATTGGGGGTCATTTCAAAGATTGGTTATTAGTAAAGGAACAATAAATAAATAAATATAGAAAAGGGAAAGAGGTTATTAATAAATAAAATTAACAAATAAATTAGGGGTCATTTCAGAGATATTTTTGAAAAACTGTTTAGGAGACTCGTATTACACAAATACTACTAATTTTTTAAAAAAATTGTAAATGATTACACATTAATAGAACTATTTTTGAAGAATTAATTTTATCAAGAAAATAAATGTCTAGCTTAAAAAATATGGTTGTAGAAGAGGGTAGAATAAAATTTGAACTTTTGCAGTTTTCAAAAATTCAATAATTGTAAAGAAAATAAGTTTTACTATTTTTTTATTTCCAGACCCTGGCAATAAAAATATTCCTGACAAAAAATCACAAATTTCCAGTGCATGATTACAATACTTTCTCCTCCTATGTAGCAAGATGAGAAAGAAAAATGTAGAGATGTTTTGAAAAAGTTTTGAAAATGTTCTAGGTGACTTCATGAAAAGTATCCCAAAAATATGAAGATGATTAAAATTTGCAGGGCTGCAGTTCACCAAGATTTATTGGAGAATACCCATTTTCCAACCCACCCTTCACATCCAAAATCCTGCAATGGTTTAGGGATTAGTGTTGTTTACAGACACATTTTGAAAATCCCTCTATTCTTTTTAATATTCTACTTTATGATATTTACACTGTTATTTTAGTTCTTATTGCTTCATTTCTCTTCAATCTATTCATGCTATTAACACATTGTCACCTTACTTTACATCAGTTCGAAAGGTTCTTTTCTCTTCAATCTTCTCACTAGGTCTGTGTTGTCCAGGAGAAAGAATTGCTTTGGGATTGTTGTGTTGGTGCAGCCTTTCTTTTCGTGTTTTCTCGTGAACCTTTGTATTTCTTTATCCACTGCTTCAACGATATTTCTTAGCACTTTGTTCTAAAATCTTTGGATAATTTCCATGTTACTCTGTCTGGTACATCCCCAGAGTTATACACCATACGTCCATATTGGTTTCACTATTTGCTAGTAAAGTAATATTTTATTGTATATTGAAAGGCAAGAACATCTTCCAGTTCTCCAGTACATTTTTCTGTATTTAATATTTAATTCTTATCTTTTTTCTTTACATGTTCTTTCAAACCTTACAATACAATGTCATGCCAAGATATTTTGCTGTATTTGCAGATGGTACCATGTGGTTGTTTACATAAACTGTAATGTGTTCAGTATGCTTGTTCGTGAAGGTCATATGAACACTTTTATTATGAGAAAGTGGAGGGAAACAAAAATAAAAACAAAAAGAGGGGGTGATTCTATGTTACTTCAAGTGTAGGAAACAATGTGTCCCAGTTTGCAGGTGCAGTTCTCATTTATTTGATGCTCCATCTGGTGTGCCTCGGGGATAACATCTAGGGCGCTAATTGTTCAATGTGTTCATAAACAACTTGCCATTCATTATACCTCACAGAAATGTACTGCTGTTTGCTGACAATGTCAAAATTTACTTGAGGATTCAAAACATTGAGGTTGCTGATAAGTAATAACTTTACCTTTCATCCCTGACAGACTGGTGCGTGAACAATGACAAAAGCAACATTGTTAGCTATACAAGGAAACATCAACTCATCTGATATACCTACACCATTGTTGGCAAACCGCTAAAAGCTGTGAAAGCATTGTCAACCTCTGTATCACATTTAACTCCTTCTTGAACTTTAATGGAATTTAACCTTGATCTGACTTGTGGTATGACTAAGAAAATGCTTGGCTTTGTAGTATATCCAAACGTTCATAGAATAGAAACCCACGAATTGGTATTCTCCTCACTGGTGAGATCCATTCAAGATGCCTTGAATGTGTGGACTCCTCATATATACTAGAGGTCCATATATCATATTATACTAGAGGTCCATTGGTGGTCTTGGAGAGTCCAGAACAGGTTTCTGCACTATGTAGCCTTTTTTAATGGCACTCTGATTTCTGACTGGAACATGATTATGACAATGTTCATACTGTGACGAAGATACCAAAATAAACTGACAGGAGATTGTTTTATGATATGATTTTCCTCCAGGTCTTAATTACAGGAATAATCCAATGCCTGGACATTTAGCTCTGATTTAATGCTTTGCATCATAGAAGGCAAAAGTACAAGCCATTTCTCCTAATTTACTGCAGAACTGATATCCTTTTCTACAACAACTTGAACAGGCTGTTACGTGAAGCCAACCAACGTGCAATGATATTGAATTTTTTTCAGGTGACACTGCTAAATTTGCTTTTACTTGTCGATTGGTTGTGAATAATACTTCATATTTGTTTGTAATACTTACTATATTTTTCTTTCCAATTTTTATGTATAAATACTTTTTTCTTCATCTACATACTTGACTGATTTGCAGTGATACTCTTTTGTCAAATATTATCTTATTGTACCAAAATTATTAAGTGAATTTCCCATGTATGATGTAAGTAAATAAATAAATAAAATCATGAAAAACCCTACCCATTTTGCTGGAAACCCCAGAACGCCTCTCCAGGGAACCAAAATGGATTGGAGTAAAAAGAAATGGGCCTGAATCTTCTTGTTGCGTTTCCAGTTTCTGAGGTCGCAGAGGTGCTGGTAAATTTTGAAGAGTGAAACTTCTGCAAAAAGAAATTGAAAATTTATTCCAAAACTGATTCATTCAATAATGATGGAATTAAACTCTTCCAAGTTTTCATAGAGACACGATTGTCAGTTCTTTTATCTTTCTCATTTTGTCATCTGGTAAATTGGTGCTTTTTAGACAATATTGTAACATGCCACCACAATGCCAAATTTTGCTCTTCTAAAGTGGCCCTTGTGGTGCCGATACTGCGTTCGCAGAGGATTTTCCCAAAGGGCACACACATCAATTTATTGTAAAAGTATGAACAGTACATCTCCATTGAGATGGAATCCAACTTCCTAAGTAATTTTAGCCTTAGTGGCAGGGCAAATGTACTGTAAATATTTGTAATTGATATTCTTAGATAATTGGGTATTCTCTCATAAGTTTAACAATCAAATGAAAGAAGATAAAACCAACTGATTGAGTATCTTTGATATTGCAACAAAGTAATATAAAGGTTATCCTTACTTGTGTGACATGCCATGACATTCTAATCTAGTTATGGTTAAGGGTCAGTAGAAAACATTTTGTTGATATATTTGATTACTGCTCATCCTACTGTAAGATGGCTACTAATTAATAACTGGTGACGAATCTTAGAGAAGAGCAAGATAAAACTACTAAAGAGCTGAGTGATAAACTCGTTAAACTTCAAGTAACATACAAGTAACCAAAAGGAGTTCTTAGCAAGTAGTATCAAGAAAGACAAGAAAATTGCAAATGCATTGAGTAAACTTCATATTAATCATTGAGAAAACCAATATTGAATCTTGCAAGGATGTCCAGAAGAAACTAGGGAAAAGGTGCAACAAGATTGAGTCTTCACAAGGAACCATGGAAAAAAAGGGCAAACAAAACATTGCACTCCAAAATGTGAAGACTCGTGGGATAAATCAGAGAATTCACTCTGGGATCATTAAAGAGATTGAGGAGCATGAAGTGGTTGCATGTGAAGTTGTGTTGGAATCCTGCCAAAATGCTGTTGAGAGAATTTAACTATCTATATTTCTTTTTTAGTAAAGTCTGTACATCTTGTCACTATTATTGTATATCATGTTGTTAATTTGAGTAGGGGTATATTTGCAGTGTTGTAGTCTTTGTTTTAACACTAGCCGTAAGGATGGAATAAAAATATTCCGAAACGTCAGCAAACTAATGTTTTAATATTTCTAACTCACTCCAACCAAATCCCATAAATGACATTTCCTAATTTTATGATCATGAATTTAACGAAACGAAATTAATTAATTAAAAGTCACTAATCAGTTAACACATGAACCAACCCCCCCCTCCCCATCCAAGTACAATTTTTTTGAAAGTCGAAGATATTTTTTCATTTAAGAAACAATTAAAGTGTAAATTTCAAATGGATAATTCAATTCAAACAAGTTGAAAATCTTTATATTATATTTTAAGTTCAGGCTTTCACAACTCAATTGCTTAACCCTCATACCAAATCTGGGCTCTTTTTGAACCCCCTGAAAATTTGCAGGATAATTTCAGTCTTCTACATATGCCGTCTTGCACTTATAAAGCAGGTACCAAATCATTTTCACGTATTTTCCAAAGTTTACTAGAGAGTTATTGACTTTTTCATTTTATGTAACCTGTTTGACCTAAGGAATAGTCTTTAATTTTCCAATTCTCGTTTCAAACATATCATGAACTTCAAAAAAATGTTTCTGATACTGTCAATTTGTGTCTTGCATTTGATTTATCTCAAATTAACTTTCATGAACTCATAAATATTTCTCAATAATGGAGGCTATGTATGGTGGAGGTTATTCACTTTATGAAATATTTGATACGAATAAAATATATTCATTATGTTACTGAAAATAACTTAGAAATGGTATTCTTATATAATATCAATTTTACACCCAATATGTTGCTGTACACATTCATGTATACCACTTCCAATTATCAGTGAAGCTTAGGGTCCAAAAAGACTCCAGGTATATACTTGATATAAACAAGCAGATATGGTACAAGGGTTAATGAGTGACGGTGAGTGGTTTGCATTTGGCGAGCCCAGAAATTCGCGCATGAGCTGCTTCACGTCAAGGATAGGAAGGACTCCATGGCAGGGAAGAAGGCTTCAGGACAGGGTTGCTGGGATGACTGATCGCCTACCACCTATCTTTCGCTTTCCAAACTTTTGTAAGAGTTGAAAGTTATAATACATATTATAATTCACAAAAATAGAAATCGAAAGTTCTAATACGTTCAGTGATTTTAAGAGATTGGGTGTTAACACTGAACTTCTTACAACTCTTTTTGCAGTGAACATCACAAAACTCAGATCACAATTACAAAGAGAAGTTACATACTTGAGGACTCGCACATAGCTAACAACAATAAGCAAAAGCTCAATTCATATTTCTAGAAACATAAAAAATATTCATTTATAGAAAATATTTGTATCTGAATTTGGAACAAAAATTAGATTATGATGGATTTTTATTTTAAAAAAGTACAAAGCATAAACAATAAAAAATAGACTATTAAAATCACATTTGTCATTGTGTAGTATCATACGAACCAACTAAAAATTATTTTTTTATGAAAATCATTGTTCAAATGTTTCACTTTATTTTCTTTTTTAGTTTCTCAAGAACCATTTCTTAAGATGAACAATGCTTGAATAAATAATGAATTAGGTATGTTTTTTGTTTAAACATGAATTTTTATTGATTGATTGATTGATTTTTTCGTGTCTCCGGGCATGTCAACTGCTTTGGTCATTAGTCCCGTTAGTGTAGTGTATGTTTTTTCTCGGGAGATGGTGGGGATCTTCCCCTACTGGATGGCGAGATCCGGCGCCGACCTACCGTCGGCTAGCAGTGTTTCCCCCTAACCAGGACACTCCCACCAGCGGGACACGGCCCCAGCCGGGACAAGATCTAAACTCTCGATCGACCCCCCGGAATATGTGGTTGTGTAGTGCATGTTAGTGTAAGTGAGTGTGTAAGGGGAGAGGATAGGACAAGGAAGAGGAAGGACAGATTGTGCGCGGTCTGTGGCCCGTTTGGTAGGGTACTGCTCCGGCATTCACCTGGTGTTGATCGGAGAAACCACGGAAAACTACCGATCAGAGCAGCCGGCCGCTAGAATTCTCCTCCAGACAGCGACTGAATTCGACCTAGTTGAAAAGCTAGTGTCGAAAATCCTGCCGCCGTCAGGACTCGAACCTAGGACCTCCCAGTCAGAGGTACTGCAGTGACATCAGTTGATGCACTGAGCTACCGCTCCCGGTTCGAATTTTTATTAAAATGTTTATGTAATTTAATGAACGACTATGAAATACCAATGCACTTGTTACACCCACTTCACAGTGTCCCCTCAATGGGAAGATCAGTCCATAAAGTTCAAGGCGTGTGCAAAACTGTTCTTCATTTCCTTCTGTCTGAGGGCCTTGCCTACTCCCCCTCCACTACCCTCCCCCTCACAAGCATCCTTCTCCCAAAAATACTTCCCCTCTCAGCTCAGTTGGAGAGCGCTCACCAGAAGCAAATTAAACAGACCTGTTTTAGTATATTAAATATTATGCAAGTAAAAATGTAAATGACACCTTTCCACAACAGATATTAATTCAAGAATAAAATAACACTTACCGAACTGATGGTACACTGGTTAAGTTGGCAGGTGGCACAACCTGCCCTGAATCTAATACCAAGGGTACAGGTGCACCTTCACATTGAGCTGCAAGTGCCTGCAGTTGCATTGCAAGGTCACGTCTTTCAACAAGTGTCAAGTGACCCCACATACTTTGTAATAAAAAGGTCATATGCCTTGTAGCCAACGCTGGGAGCCCAGCACGTTTTGCAGCCACTACAAGTTCCTGGAGTAACTGAACTTGCAGAACCGGCCATCCTTGGACACCATCTGGATAGAGAGCATTAAAGGAAACTACCAAATCAAATTGCATTTGACAGAATTCTTGGAAAGGTGAGATTTTTGACTCCCATGTAAGCAACAAATTCAAGAAAAGATTATCAAATCATTGATTTCAAAATGATAAGTTGAATGTTTATTATTAAAAAAGAGCACATAAATGCATAATCAAAGAACTTTTATTAGCAGTATCGCAATATGTAATGATTTCCAACAACGTACCAGCAGGCAATTCGGCTGGGTCCAAGGAAAGGCGATGACCTCTCAATGCTTGTAACATTAGCTGGTAGCAATGGGCCCAATTGGGCTGAGGATTCTGGGTAGATACATGGCGGGTGGCTGCTAAACGCCTACAAAATGATGCCTTGCGTAGGAAACCAATTTGACAGTACAAGTCTGATAAACTTGTAAATCGCTGGATCTGAAAAATAAAAGATCTATATTGCTTGTAAAGTAAAGAAACAGCATCAACCAGGAGTGGCCAAACTTTTACATACAAGGTGCCATAATCATTCACATACAAGTTCAAATGTGTCATGCAATTTAAGCACCATTTCTACCTTCTTATGTTAATGGTTGGAGAAAAGGACAGGAGTAGAACCTGCTTCACTTAGGACAGGAAAAAGCAAATAACTCAATTATGCAACTGAATTAAACAATGTACATCAATTCAAACAACACACATTTATTGGAACACCAATTCCAATAGCATGAGATAAATGGACAAGAGGGTAATTGCTGACACGGGCCCTGACATCTGACTACATCTGCTGAAGAGGTTTGTTTGGTGAAGATAACCCTGAATATTATAAAGGAAATGAGAGCATTCTGGAGTTGAAAATATGAAGATGGATCCAGTTATGCTAATGGCACCTACATTAAAAGAACAAGCACATGCAAGGAAGCAAAGAGTCACTTGTAATCCAATGTGCAACCTTAAGTGCATTTGAAACAGAATGGTCAATCCTGGCACAGACTATTAATATTGATAGAAACACATTCAATGAGGAAATTTGAAGATTGTTTAAGAAAAGAAGAGCTACAAAATTCTACAGCAGAGAAAATTTTGCAAAATAAAATATAGTTAAACAAATGCCAATGCAAACATTCTTTAAATTACCTGAATTTATTTAGAAAGAAAACTGGCTTATATTATAAAATTCTAGAGAGAGCTCTACCTAGCTTATGAAAATTCACGTTGTGGAATTAGTCAATTCTTTTTCCAATTTCAAATGAAAAAATTCTGCATGCTTTTCTGTCTTATTACAACTAACTTAAAATATACTGCAGCTTCTAGCAACTCACCTTTTCTTGTTCACTTAATGGTAAGTTGATGAAAATGACATTTTGTAGGAAAGATGCAGCCTGCAGTGTACAGCTTTGTTCAACAGCTATGCGAGCAGCTTTGAAACTAGCCTCTGTCTCAATAATACCAGCATTTTGGTACTGTAACATTCACCCAAAAGGTTGAGCGCTATGGTCTAGGAGACACACAACATTATTCTCCAATTCCTCATGCAATCATGTCACCTTGCTATAATGGATGATAGCTTCTCGATATCGCTTCAGGACTTCTTCAGGAGTTAAGAGGTTGTTCATTTCTTGCTGTGCTTGTTGCACATCTGCTGGTTGAATACCATTTGGAAGAGAATTGGTAGAGATGACACTACTCCTAAAAAGGAGATATTCAATAAAAATGAATAATGTCCTCATATCTCAACATCATCTTATTTACAAATATACTAGTTCATTTGCACACTAGAATCTCAATTTTCCGAGTCCTGATTTACTGTCTCTCTTGCTTAACCATCAGGCAAAAAACTTCATAACTGAAGTTAAATGAAGACTCCGAAAAAAAATTTTATTTTTGTAATTTTCGAAAAATCAGGGATTTTAACAAAAATCTGACATGCACCATTCTCTTAAGTGTCCTTTATGCTATCTGAGCCTGAAATTTAATCAAAAATATTGGTGTTTTTTATTTTATTTATTTATTTATTAACAACATGTGAGGTACAAAAGTACGGGTGCTACTCAAAATGTCATAAATTTTCTCAAACTAGTTACTTTCCCTGTCCTTTGAGCGAAGGCATTCTTTTCTCTTTTGCTCCACCTTCTTTGGAACCTCCATTTATTACTGACTAAGGGGTTCTAAGGGGCTAAGGCCTTGAGCGTTTGCACAAGGAATCTACGCACTATTAATTTTAGAACACCTGAATGATATGCAAAAACATGGCTACCAATTTACCACCGGAAATTTTCACATGAAAACAGGTTTTGCAATCAAGAAAACTTAATTGACTGCACCATTCTGGTCATTACACCCAATATCAGAAGTATTATGACTGCACAATCCTTAAACTCACTTTTAAAGTGAAATTTCTCAGTAATTATGTTAACATATGCTCATGAGTAGGGTTTATTTGACTATTATATTGCTTTATGAATATGGAGAAATAATTAATTTAGAGTAAATTAAAAATAAATAAATTAGAGTTGAATGTGAGTTGAATGTGTTATTTTCAGAATGCTTGTGGGGTATTTGGATTCCAACAATAGTTTTGATTCATAAAGAATGCACTTATGAGAAGTACATTGTCTGTCCTTTATTAATTATAAATATTGTTGGAAACCGAATATGCCATTAGTTTAATCCAAGGATGGTATCGTTGGTTTAGTTACCCAATTTAGTTCGATCTAGTTATTCAAAGGTTATGTTCTTTTATTCTGCAGTTTTAGCAGGTTTACCACACTGTTCTTTTTCATTTCATGATGTTGTATACCTTTGTCTATGTTTAACTGTGCACACCTGATAAAAATTTTTAATTAAAAAATTGTTGTCAATTAAATATGTTGATAGTTTTTTAAATCCATATTCCTGAATACGTTTTATAATTTTTATTTCTTTGTACTTTCATCAACAAAATAAATTTGTATTTCAAAAAAAAAAAAAAAAAAATTGTTTGATTTAAATCAATGATTTAAAAAAAATCATCAAAATACTACTCATGAGGATCTTCTCCACCTAAGATCATCATGAAGAAAGATGAAGTATTATCAACCTTTGTTTGCCTGGGCTTCCTTCTGGCAGAGAGGCATTACGTTGTAGAGTAGCTCCTCGACCCAAATTAGGGAAAAGTACAACAACAGATGTGGCACATAAACCTTCAAGAGCGCCTCCAAGCCATAACCAATCATTCACTGATCGTAAAACTTCACAAGCTGAAGTGTAGTAATTAAGAGCTTCTGCATATAGTCCGGATTGCAGTGATAAGTCACCTAAATGTTTTGTCATTCGGCCCACACATCTGCAATAATGCACAGAAAAAAGCAATTAACATACATTTTATTTCAAATGAAAACCAAGTTTATATTAGGTATATTGAAGAATTTATGTTCAAATTATTTTGAACTTTTTTTTCATGGAATTGGATGTAACAATGAGAATAAGTGTGAAAAAGCATTTAGGAAAACTTAAATTTTGATGATAAATGATATGAGGTAGTGTGTGCAAATATGTATTAGAACTCACCTTTTCCGGTTTGTACGGGACTCCAAGTCCAATCCAACAAAATCCTTCTTTTCAAAAGGTGCTTGCAGTAAAGTCACTCTGTCAATTTTCTCACGGCCCCGTTCCAATCTCTTTGATTCCAAAACCCAAAACACTGCATGCATAAATGAACCCAGCTGTGCTTCCATCCCAGGACACGATTCAGGATCCTCATACCATAGAGCCTCTGCAGCTTTGAAATTAGAGGGTGGTGTATATGGGGGTGGATCAGGGTAACCCAAGAGTACGCATCGGGAATCAAAAAGAGTTGAAGAATACTTCACTTTCAGAGACTCGTGCAGTCGACACAGCTCATTTAGTTCTTGTTGGCTATCGTACTTCCCTATGTAAAATTAAAACAAATTACTTTCAATTATCTTCCTTTTATACAACCTTCTTCCAACCATTATATTTTAATGTTAGTTTAACTGACTTTATAATTTACCACCTCATTACTCTAGAGTTCAAGGATATTAAAATCTGAATTAATATTAACTGTCACATAGTTCATTTTCCTTTAACTATGAATGAAATATACATAAAAAACAAAACAAAAACAAAAAAACAAAAAAGAACTCAGTAAAAACTAAAAATAAACTGTATTTTGGAACAAAATTTTTTGGGCAATTTTCAATTAATTTACTTAATTATTATTAGAATCATTCTTAAACTATAATCAAGAGTCTGCTTAACCTACAGAATTTGCAGCTTGATTTGATTACTTTCTTTTCCTTTTTGACTTTTGTAAGCTAAGACGTAAAACCCAAAACCTAAGACGCAAAAACCAGAGTAGTGAATAAAATTTGGATATTGCTGATTACTTACCCACAGTAATTAAACCAAGCAATCTGCGATGTGTTTGAAAATCACCCCAATCATTGTTTTCAACAGGATATTCTTTTATGTAACGTGCTGTGACAGCATGTGCTACTCCTGAAGAATCTTCCACTCTCTCTTGGCATACACGTGAAATTCGTTCAAACATACGAACAAAATGTTTTGGTTTGAGCTGGCTTCCTACATTAGCAAATATGAAACCACATTATTATAGAATTTCAAATTGCATTGACAGTTCTATCGAATAAGTCACTGATTGGAAAAAACAAATAGAAACTGAGCTAACCAATATGTTTTACAAGTATTAGGAGAGATGCATGGTCATGACCAGTTTGTTCATAATCTGGGTGGGACATGCTGGTGTCAGGGGCAGGGCTGGACAGAATAACACTCACAGACGATCTCATTGGAAATGACGACCCCTTATCTGGATGAAAAAAACATGTTTAGGTTATGGCAAGTTTAAGCATTGGTATACTACACTATACATCGTTCACTAACCCTATAAAGATATATGATCAAAGGTAATGACATCAATGCATGGTGCATAGCTGTCATATCTTTCATCCGATAATACGAGTAAGAGAATACTTACAAAAAAAATCAGGCCAATCAGGTCATCTCTAAACGAATCATGATGCTCAATGACATGAGTTTCGCCTCAAGGCACAAAATAAAAATATGCGTTATCGTACTGTCATTTGCCTTACACTTCTTTCACATAACGCAGGCACACACAGTTGAATGACATCCCATGAGAGGTGAACAAGGAGGTTATAATATATGGAGGTAACATCGGTTTCACAGAGTACTTATATTATTTGCCTATGATCGGCCCCAGAAAGTGAAGCCGATCGCTGGTGTGTCCGTCATGTTTTGTAGACCAAAACATCAGAGTGCGTCTCGGTATTTATTCCGGCATAGACTAAAGAGGTACTCTTCTCTAAGATTCCGGCTTATTACCTAGTTTCTTTTTGTTTATTGCTTTGCGTTCCACTGTGCCGCGAGTTATTTATTGTTATTCCTGGGAACAAACGTTTAATAAACATTTTTTCCAGAGAAATAAATTGTTTGGAGGTATATTTCTCTAGATGAGTATCTAACGTAAGGGCCAGACGTAATTGCACATCGTAAAGCAAGGCCTATTTTTATTACATATTAGCAGCTGCTTTTTACCCTTTAGCTTTTTTAAAAGCTTCAATCTATTACTATAAAATTATTTTGCTTTATTTGATAGTAATGTCACAAATGTAAACATGAAATAAATCAAACAGTTTATCTGCAAAAATATTTTGTATTATTTACCTTACTCAAGAAAAAAAAATTAATGTGTTCTCTCTTTGAATTGCCATTCCTTAGATTTGTGAGAAATGTTATTAATTATACATATTTATTGTTTTTCAAATAAAATAATGAATTTGCATTTGAAAAATATTTGTTTTAAAATATGTTTAAATTGATTTGGCTTCAGGACAACTAAATTTGAGCAGATTTATAATTTTCTACTTCTCTATGAATTTCACCTCAGTTTCATTATTGAATCCTGAACACTTCTGTTCGGGGCAATTTGAATTAAAACTTATTATTGGATTTGCTCTGGCCATTGGTTACTATTTCCTTTCAGACTTTTTTAATTTTCAGGCTCCTTCCATATAGACAAACTTAATTACTTTCTTATGTCAAATTTGGAACATGATTAGCAGTTTTCACAGTATCAATTTATGTGACATCAAATTCAGCTCCTTGCATGTTGAATGCAACACATTGTAAAAGCTCCTGCATTCAGAATGTATTCACTGCTGGTTGATTTTTTTTTCTTTCTTTTTTCTTCTTTTTTTCCCCTTTTTCTTCTTTTCTTCTTCATTCCTTTCTCAAATCTCTATTTTTGTATTTTCTCACTCCCATGAAGAGAAAGGTACAATTGTGTTTCAAGAATAAATGTCATCAAGCACATAAATTAAACTCTAATCAGCTTCACACAAATGAAACAATTTTTAAAATATATTTCCTCTGCCATTTCATGAATTTTGGGGAGATTTAATACTTTCCCCAGGTCTGTTTTGCTTTATTCTCTGAATATTTCTGTATGATAATTACAAATAATTACATATAAATCATCTTCCTTGCGGAAATATCAAAATATGAACAAAGAAAATATAAGAGGGGCAAGGTAGATTTCAGGCTTTTTGGTCACACTATTGAGCGGGTAGCCTAACCGAGCTTGCAAGGGGTTGGCTTCATTTTCCGCAATGTGAAAGTTCGGCGATGCCATCTCCGTATATTATTACCTCCTTGGAGGTGACGAGATGATTCCGGATCAACAGGTCGTGGAATTGGTTCGTTCACGGAGTTGTGTGAAGTCAACGTAAATTAGGGTGCCAGAGTTCGATTTCACGCATTGACAATATAAAATGAACAAACAATAAAAAGTGGTTTTAAAGAATAGTACAGACTTGCTCGTACAAGTTTCCTGATTCTTCAGTCTGTGCTATCTTTTCGGTAATGTCCCTCCGTCCTAGCAGCTGCCATCTAATGGGCCTAAAATCAGTGGCGGTTTCTCCGGGTAGGGAAGAGAGGAAGCCTCACCCATTCGCCCTCCTCGCACATTTTATTCTTTTGAATGTAATTTCCAAAAACAATATTTTCTTTGAAGTAAGAAAAAAATGTACAATTTTTTAGTTCAAAGTTATCGGAAATTATCTTTAATCGAGTTTAAAATGTGCGCGCTTATTAGGCAATTTGTGTGTAATTTGATGATCTAGGAGGAAAAAAGTAATAACTGGGGGCGGATTTTAATGTAATGTCAGTTTTTTCTTTTCACTTTAGAACAATGCTGTTTAGAACAGGAATTCATTTTATGGTATGACAAAAGGAATTGACCCAATATATAGGCCATTATTTTGCATTTTTTTGGTCGATTTTGACTAATACGTAATTTTTTACCTTTTTACGTCATTTATAATGCATTTTTGCTGATTTCATCAATTTTAATGTCATTTTTAATGGTACTTGCTTCAAATAATATTTACCAGCTGTAACAAATGTTCTTCACAGAATTACAGTAGTCTTTTGGATTTGTTTGCTCAGAAATTGTTGTGGCAGCCGTTGTGATGTAATTCTTGTGACTTATATCAGCGCCGTTGCCGGTTCGGCCGATTTCGGGATAACTCTAAAGACAGAGTTTTCCTGGTAAAGAACAATCCAAACGAAAAATTTTCAAGCGGGGTTCACTCGAACGAATGGAAGAAGCCTCGATTACTTCAGTAACGTATCCAACAGCTTGAGTTGTTCATGCGAACTGGTTTTGCTAAGACTTTTTACGTAATTTTTCTTTGGTTTTAGGGCATTTTTAAAGCATTTTAAGAACATTTTATTGATCATTTTTGGCGGTTTTAGATCATCAAAATCCGCTCCCTAGTAATAACTCCGTATGAAATGAATTTCTCTTAGATTTTGTTGGTATTTTGTGTAAATAATGTATAAAATACAAGTCTGCCTGCAAAACTTAGTGTTTTTCGAAATATTTGGAAACATATTTACGAAATTTGAATACTTGTATTAGCGCGCCTGACAGTACACTTACTTCATAAGTTTCATTTGTTTAACATAATTGGACATAATATTTCAATTTTACAAAATACATGAGAGTACACAAAAATAAGAGGGAAGAAATTATAAAATTTTAAAAAATAAAATGAAAGTAATATACAAAAAATGCACCCAAAATTAATTAGAAGCACTGCTCATGTATTCTTTTGGTAGTGATTCTTCTGAGTATGCTATTTCTCTTGCATCTTGTTGATTCTAATAATACCAAACTAGAGTTGCTACAGAATGGCACAGATTTTCTCGTAGTAAAGTTTTCTAATTTCTTATTTGTGGACTGGTACTGTACAGTCTTGCCCCTCTTTGCCTGCTGCCATCTATCCAGTCCAAATTACATTTTTTTGAAATGTTCTAATTTTTTCGGTTTCCAAAAAGCAGAAACCAAATATTAATTTAAAGTAATTAAAGAGGGCTAAAACCTCATTCTAAATAGCAATTTTCATTGAAAAATTTGGAGCCGTTTTTAAGAAAATGGCGATTAAAAAGTTACTTTAAATGGGAAATTTGAATCTCTTTTCACAGGAATCTATTGCGGTTTCGAAAACCTTCATTTGAAGCACTTTCACAAGTGCAATAATGTATACAAATCCATTGAAATATGCATATTAACGACGTGAAAAATATTGAAAAATAATTACATTTGTGTAATTTTCTAAAAAAACAAAAGAGAACACCAAAATGAACTTTACGTCATATTAAACAGTGCCATATTACTACTATCCCTTGCAAAAGTTTGAAGAAAAAATTTGGAGCTATTTTTGAAAATACTTGTTTTGAATTTACTTTCTGAGGATTAGTTGTAGGTTTGGCATTTTAAACTCAAAAGCAATGGGTATACGCTCGGCTAATGAGCATTCTGTGAAGCAAATCCGTATTTACGTCTGCTCTTTAGGTTTCTCTAGTGAATCCCTTTGGGGTCCGTTATGCTTATTTCTGGACTCCCGGGCTTCTTCAGAGAACTCTCAGATTTGTAAAATATGTTGACGTCGCTTCCTCAACGTCGCGTGATGGCGTATGTTGGCGGGTTGAAAGATTGGGATCCACAAACATAACACGTGCCTGACCAACTGATGAGGATGGAGGCTTTTAAATAATGAATCTAAGGACTTTCTTAGGTGGAGTTTCTCTGTTTACAGAGCACCCTAACTACTACTCGCGCAACTTTCCTTGAACGATGAATTAACGAAATGCAGGAGGGGTATTAGTCACAAAGTCGGCCACTAGAGTATTTACAGTGTTGCTAACCTCTGTAAAATCAAAGTCAACCTGCTACGTGTGCGGCCAGATCATCACTCTGGGCAGACAATAGCAGCGAGACTTCTATTTAGAAGTTTTAGGTACCTCCCTTGAAGGTCCTGGACCTGCCTCAGCCATTTCTTTAGACAATGGTAATAAAGCCGAACAGAAGTTCTCGACTGTGAAACAACTAGCTTTGACTATTTTCTGTTTAGCACCAACGAAATTTTAATGCTTGCAATGTTGTCATCAGTGCTCGCTGCGAGCTTTTGTCTTCAACTGTTTATTGCTCAAGGGAGGGGGAAGCAAGGCCATCGTTCAAGAAAAGTTGCGCGAGTAGTACAGCTGCCGAATCCCTTTCGCCATCCTTCCTTAGTTTGATTTCAGTAGCCTAGAACAATTTCTTCTCAGCTAGTTGTGTCAACAAGAGGTTTCTGATTGATTGGTTGATTGATTTTTTTGTGTTTCCGGGCGTGTCAACTGCTTTGGTCATTAGTCCCGTTAGTGTACTGCATGCTTTTTTTCTCGGGAGATGGCGGTGTTCTTCCCCCGCTGGATGTCGAGATTCGGTGCCGACCTACCGTCAGCTAGTGGGGTTCCCCCTAACTAGGACTCTCCCACCAGCGGGGTACCGCCCCAGCCGGAATAAGCTCTAAGCTCCCGACCGGTCTCCCGGAATATTTGGTAGTGTAGTGCATGTTAGTGTGTGTGTGTGTGTGTGTGTGTGTGTGTGTGTGTGTGTGTGTGTGTGTGTGAGGGGAGAGGATAGGACAAGGAAGAGGAAGGACAGATCGCGCGCGGTCCGTGACCCGTTTGGTACGGTACTGCTCCGGCATTCGCCTGGTGTTGATCGGAGAAACCACGGAAAACTACCGATCAGAGCAGCCGGCCGCTAGAATTCTCCTCCAGACAGCGACTGAATTCGACCTAGCTGAAAAATTAGTGTCGAAAATCATACCGCCATCAGGACTCGAACCTAGGACCTCCCGGTGAGAGGCGCTGCAGTGACATTACAAGAGGTTTTCTATTTTAGTGTCTTAGCTTTAATCCCAGAGTCTCCGAAGGACTTTTTGGTCGTCCAGTTCTATTAATTTTTGAATTTATTTGTAATGGACCTGAAACTGCCTCTAAAATGTAATAAGGAAGCTTGTGTTTTGCAGCTAGGGAGATTGAGGAATCGCTCTTTATATCTCACGGATTTTTGCCATCTGATTTCAATTTATCGACAAATACATTTAACGCAAAACTCAATTTTATCCAGATAAGCATGAGAAAGTTCTACAATTCCTCATTCACGGAAGAAAAATTTAATCCAGCTTCAAATCTTTCACCATCCTCTTGCCAGATGCCATCTATCGCCGCCCAAAGTACATATTTTGAAATTTTCTCAACTTTTTTTCCTAATAGTAGAAATATTACATTAAGAATACTAAATACCGTAAAACCTCGTCCTAAATAGCAACTTTCATTGAAAAATTTAGAGCCGTTTTTAGGAAAATGGCATTTAAGCGTTACTGTAAATGTGAAAATTGAAGTTCTTCCTCACGGAATATGTTGTTTTCGGATAACTTCATTTGAAGTCATTTGAAGCACTTCCACTCGCAAATGCAATAGTGTATTGTGATATAGCAAAATGACGAATCATCTTTATTATGGAAATGCCATTTTATTTGACATAGAATATAGGGATGTCAATAGACGATCGCGAGGGGGTCGCTATGTGACAAATAAACAAGCGAGCGTTAAGGGTCATTTTCGTTAGGTTGAAATGACAGAGCAGAGGCGGAATAAGCACTGTTTTGAGAGACAAAAGAAAAAGATACAAAATTAGGATGCTTCCGGATTTTTAGAAGTACATTCATTCGCTAGATGATGAGTGGGACGGCTCTTGATATATATGACTAGATCGAGGAAAGACTGTAATTGACATTTGTATAAAGTTAACTATCGTTTATATTAGGATAGAGCGTTCTTATAAGAAGAAAAATACGTATCTAGGCGTCCACCCGAGACGTTAGTGAGGGAAGTCACGGATTATAATAGTATCGCGGGAGAATTTGGAACCAGATCACGGACATTAGGCGAGGACTTTATCTAGTAGCAAGATTCTGCTGCGTCAACGGAGAAGGTTCTACGGGGCGCCATCGAACGAAGAAGTGGAGAGCGCTCGAAGACCCACGAATGCATAAAAAGATTTATAACTATTGTAATACAGAGAAAAGTGGTCATGACCAAAGAATGATTCATTTTTGATTATCATTATAAGAAATTCTAATTTGTTAAGTTTTAATAAGATTTTCAGATTCCTCACCACTCCGTATGGATGGCAGATTGAATAATTGGTTGCAGAGTAAGTAGCAACAATTATGAACTTCGAACCCCTATTAACTGAGCTAGCCCAACATAATTTTGTAAGAAGATATTTTTAAATTACGTAGGAATTATTAGGTTTCAAGTGTAACCTTTTCCTGGCGCCCAATTTACATTTGTCAGTAGTAATTATGTTTTAAAATGTCGCTCCAAGTGGGGCTTGCTTTTAAATAGAAAGACGGGGCTTGTTCCAAATTGGCACCAGTCAACGTCGGGCACGTTTCAGTATACAAATAGATGGAAATGTACATATTAACGGTGAGAGCGATATTTCAAAAAATTGCATTGATGTAATTTTTGAAATAAGAAAAGAATACAACAAAATCAATTTTAAGCCATATTAAACGGTGCAATTTACACTATCCGCACGAAAAGTTTGAAGTCAAAATTTGGTGCCATTTTTGAGAAATGGTGTTTGAGCGTTCCTGAAAACGGGGAATTATGAGTTCTCGCGAAACTTTATATGACATTATTTAAAACACACGTATTTGTAAATAAAAGTGTGAAGAAATCGCCGCTAATGTAAATATTAACGTTGTTGGAAAGAAGCCTCTCAAGAAGTAAATTTATGATGTATTTTGATGTTCTTATGTTGTTTTTGTAAATGTAAATCTCGAATGAGAAGTACTATTACTGATCACAATCTGAAATGTGTTTTACGGCTCAACAGCACTAAGTCATCTGTTCCAGATATAGAAAGTATATTGCGGAAAAAAAACACTTAAATGGTGGAAGAAGATAATTTGATTTTGCAATCAGCTTCATTTTTGATATTAATTTCCTTGACTTTCAAAATTTCCATTCAGTCTATTTAGTAACATTTTAATAACATTTCAGTTTATTTAGTATCATTTTTTGGGTAACCTTTATAATACTTTTCATACGCAGCAGCATAATAAACTATGTAATGACGCTGCAATTAAATTTCTTTATGTAATTGAGCACGTTTTTGCAAGTAAACATTTGACATAGTTGGGGCAATCTGCAAGAAGATACCTTTCTTTCCATGCTGCATTGCAAATCGACTTTTTATTTTCAAATCACACAAATATGTTTGTATCTAGTAAATATCCAATAAATGTCTATTTATTGATGATCTATATTTTCTGCCTTAATATCCTATCCCAGAGCAGTAAGACGTTTTCAGTCCAGGCAATGGAATATATCCCGTAGAAATATGACGCGACCCACTTTGCCGCCAATCGATATTCGATAACATTCGCGGCTCGTGGTTTTCTACACGGGGAAGGCTGCAAATGCAGTACATTACATTGCATTTCTATCATCTCTTCCGATGACGAAGACTTTTGTCCGACAGACTTCGCGATTCTCATAAAGGCTTTGAAGTCCCTGGATACAGAAAAGGCCTAAGGGAGTAGCGCTCCTACCGCATATTGGCAAAACTAGTTGATGCGCAATGCTACTCGCTGAGCTGCATGGTAATGCTATCTGGTGAGTACACCCTTCTTCAGACCCTAGGCCCTACCCTTGAAGGCTGCCTGGCTGCAACCTTCGTCCGCCGGTAAGCCTGTGCAGTGAATGCATGGACGTCACGCCTCCACGTTTTACACAGGCTTTATGGCGGAATGAAGTGGTAGCCTAAAGGCGCGACCACACGATGCATCTTTCCTGTTGGGTCACGGGCATACAATTGCATGCTCAAAGTTGAAAGACGAACGTTCAACACAGCGCACGTGCGCTACCCTGTCCACACGGTGCAACACTGTACGGTGCTTCAGTTGTGTTCTGTACAATGGATCCAGCTATTTGCGCGGCAATTTTGGCAGCTTATTTTATAACCAGTCGAAAGAAGAGAAAAAGAGAGATGCGCATGTGGATAAGAGAATACTTTAAGCAATGAAAACACACTATTAAACGTGATTGCCTTTAAGGCTATTATACTTGGATGAAAACTATTGCATTTAATTGTTTCAGCTATATAACTTATTAAACAAATTTCGAAAATGGGCATTACCGTAAAAATAAAAAAACAAATTAGGGAGAACTAAATATTCTTCTCCTGTCATTGCAACACACCGCACTAGAAATGGAAATAATCAAGTGTTAATTTTTACTTGTTTCAGCGATGTAGTGAAATAAATATACATAGAAAATTGATATTACCTTAAATTGGGTACAATTTAATTACAAACATCTTACAGGATTGGGCAAAATAATTTCAATTTAGTATCTAAATACTTGGCAAAAATACTTTGCAAATAAGTATTTAAATACATACTGAAAATACATTAGGTTTTAATTTGCTATTAATAATAATACTTTATTGAGTCACATATAGAATTATCAATCATGTATGATGAGTCAAATGTGATGTATATGGAGGGAGTACAATTGCACACATCTTCTTGACTGCAGAGAAGTTACATTTATTGTTCAGAAGCAAAACAAGGGGCCATTTCTCAGCATTTGCTCAATGGACCAGGGAAATGGCAAAAAAACTGGTTGAGATGGTCATTAGCCTAGGTATTATACTACAATACTGATTACAGATAGATTAAGATATTATTTAGTAGCAAAATAGTTTAGCATAATTTAATTTAAAATAATTTAACATTTCAAGAATTGTACTGTTTCATTTCTAAAATAACATTTACTTGGTCTAGTGACTTTACTGCTACTACTTATATTATTGTTATTATTATTATTATTATTATTATTAGTAATAATAACAATAATGCTAATAGCAATAACAATAATAACAGTACATGATATCAATTATGGTAACAATTACTTATAATTTAACAATATTAGTACATTCCATGTTTAAATCTTGAAATGGTGAGGAGACAGGTTTTGACCAGGTTTTTTCTATTTCTACACCTAGTCCTACTGCAGCACCTGAAATTACATTGCACATATTAGTTATTGAGGTTTTCCTGAATACTATAAAAAAGTTTTTTCTCAAGGAAGTGTTTGAGTTTATTCTTAATGTTGTGTAATCCTGATACGTTTCTCAGGTGTATTGGTAATTTGTTCTAGAATTATATAACTGAAGAGAATGTACCCTTTTGGTATAATGTGCTTGTGCACTTTGGTTGATGAAGGTTACATGCTTCCCTTGTGTTGTATGAGTGTAAGCTTGAGTTAAATTTGTAATGTGTGTCACTATTTATTAGATTTTTCTTTACAAACATGAGAACTTCGTAAATGAATATACAAGGCAGTGGAAGTATGTTAAGTTGTTTAAATGAGGTCAGCAGTTCTTTTTATATTTTTTATTGTTCAAATGATTCTCTCTTGTATTTTGAATGTTTGCTTAGCCTCTGGTGCTTGGCCCCACATTATTATTCCGTATTTGAGAATGGATTGCACATTTGTGAAGTACACTGTTTGAACTGTTTAAATGGTGCTGTTTCTTGTTATTATTATATTGTTAATTCAAATGTATTTAAAATACTCAAAATACAGTAAATACAATAATTTTGTATTATAACTTTTTTATTGCAGCATTATATTGTAATTGCCAATAGTACTAAATTACTAATTGGCAGTCATACATTTCTGAACAATTACTAAAAACTTTCAAATATAAAACACTTTCACTTGCATATTTACAAAACACTCAAATATAAAATAATATCAAAAATATGGCTTACTCTAATAAATGGAATTTCCTTCTTAAATGACCAGTTTCTCAAACAAATCATCAAACAATCTAGTTGGCGACTGTATAAAACCCGCAAAGGAAAACAATTGTTGAACTGGCACTGATAAACATAAACTAGTGTTATAAGGAATAAACTTCTTTTTATTGTCAGACAATTGTCCAGCATTTTTAATGACTTAGGTTTATCATTTAAAAAAGAAGAGAATTCAAGTTCAGGTGCTGAAAGGAGCTTTTATTTTTTGTTTCAGTGACGTCCATTCATCAGCAGAATCAAACAAAAAGAAACACTCCCCGGTATCTTCATGTATTTGAAGTATTTCTTGTTTTAAATACACGTATTTTATGTATTTAAATACATCTCATGATGTATTTAAACGACGCATGCCCGAAACGCATGCGCTACGTGCGCTAGACGCATGCGTTGGACGCCTGCGCAAAAATGAATGAAAAGACACATCTTGTGGACGCGCCTTAACGCTTTTCTCTTCCCAGTCAACAGCTTCAAATGCGTTACGGACGGGTGTTAACGTACTGACAAAGAAAAATGTTGACATGATTGTTATATAACTCAGAAATTCATTATTAAGAAATAAATATATTTATAAACATATTTTTTAATTTCTTTTAGGGGGCGATTTCTATAGGACAGGCTCCGCCTTACAGCCTTTGATGACGAGCGAGTTTGATGACGTAATCTGCACTCGCTGCGGAGCTGCTGCACCGAAAGAGAATGGAGCAGACGGCGGCTCCTCCACGGAGCAAATGGTTGAGCGGCCCTGGTTTAGGCACTAGTAGTGTTCACAGACAGACAGACGGACAGACGGACAGACGGACAGACGGACAGACGGACAGACGGACAGACGGACAGACGGACGGACGTTTTGGCGTCATTTAAATTTTCGGTATAAAGGACCCACAAAATAGGAATTCTGGTTACACCACGTGTTAGAGAATTTTTTTGTTAATTTGACAACTGGATTTATCCACGTTTTCAGTATCAGTGGCCTACAATAAATTTTTTCTGCTGAAAATCCGCTGTTTTTTCGCTCAGCACTACATATCTTTCTCCATTCTTCGTATCTTAATCCGTATATACTGTTGCGATTCTAGGTGGTGAATTAAAACACAGATATTTTAACAAAAACGTTTATTTTGTTTCTTAAAGGTACACTAAAATACTTGATTTATGTACAGATAGTCTTCACAGTCCTTGTGTTCATCACTTGGTTATTTCTTTATACGGCTCACTTCTCTTGATTATTCATTTTCACTGTTCACTTCTTTTTGTACAGTCGCACAGTCCTAAGCCGTTAATATGCACATTCTCATCGATTTGTATACATTATCAAATTTGTGAGTGGATGTTTTTCAAATTACTTCAAATGTAGGTTTTCGAAAACTCAATAGATTCCTGTGAAAAGAGCTTCAAATTTCGCATATACAGCAACGCTTATCGCCGTTTTCTTTAAAGGCGTTTTCTTGTTTTTTCAAAACTTACACATGTGTAATTTTTTGATATATCTCTTATTTCATTAATATGCACATTTCCATCAATTTGTATACATTATTGCATTGGTGAGTGGAAGTACTTCAAATGATTTCAAATGACGTTTTTTGAAAACTCAATAGATTACAGTGACGAAGAGCTTCAAATTTCACATTTACAGTAATCCTTAATCATTTTCTTAAAAACGACTTCAAAATTTTCTATGAAAATTGCTATTTGGGACGACGTTATAGCCTTCTTTAATATTATTGAAATATCATATGAAAATTTCAAAAACATTTTCTTTGGGTCGTAATTGATGGAAGCAGGCAAGAAGGGGGGACAAAACTGTAGCCCACACCAAAGAAATTAAAAAACTTTACTACGAGAAAGTCCGTGCCATTCTGTAGCACCTCTAGTTTAATCTTCAAATAAATATTAATAAATTATCGTTTCCAACGTAAGTGACCTACGTTCTGATTACTGATGTTTTTGATGTGGTAGCGGTGGGAAACGACAAACTTCACATTAAACCTTTCTCGAAATGTAACGACCGGAACGAAGAAACGTCCAGCAAACAGCGTCGCTCATAATTCAGCCCCTGCGCGACACCACGCAACCGGTGGCGTTCGGTAGCGCAGAGGGAGACGGAGCGAGCACCGGGCGCCGGGGGAAGGAAGGAGGGAGAGAGAGGGAGACAGCAGACAGCCGCCGCGCGATTTGATTCACAGTTTGCACACAAATCAGCCCCACAAAGAAGAGAGTGGGCGGCGGCGGCCCTGTTTATGACAGCCTTCGTTATAAATCTCGCGCGCGGCCCTTGCGGGGCTCCGGAGAGGACGGTGAAGTGGGGGCGACAGGAGGGGGGCCTTCCTTTGAGGTGATGACGGCCCTCGCGCGCTCCTGTAATTGCCCGCCCCCGCCGCCCTCTCGTCCGCTTCTGAGACGCGTGGCAGCACCTCCCGATCGCGACCCGGTGCGTAGCCTCGTACCGTACAAAACGCACACGTCTCCCACTACATGCGGCACGGACGAGGACGGGGCAGCAACGTCGAGCGCGAAAGGACGAAATGGGGGTGGGAGAGATATGAAGGCTGGCGCCGGGCAGGGGGTGCATTAAGTGCAGAGGGGTAAAGCGTCGCCGGGCGACGGTTGCGAGATGATGCCGGACAAGCGATGCGGAATGAACGGGGGAGGAAGGGACATGAAAGTGCGTGGATAGATGCCGTAGGGCGGCGAGAAGAGGTGAGTGTTGGCACGGGGAAGGGATCAATGGGGCGGAGGACATGGAGTGGAGCAGGTCAAGGCGACGCAAGGGGATGGGACGGGGCAAGCAAGCGAGATGGAACGGGAGAGGACGGGAGGGGAAGACTGATGCGGGAAATTTCGTGGTGGAAAGCCGAAAGGGGCGAGAAGAGGAGTGTGTTGGTGTGTGGAAGGGATGAATTGGGCGGGGTATTGAGTGGGGCAAGGTAAGACGTTGCACGGAGACGGTGAAGCGAGTGATGCGAGACAAGCAAGACGAAATGGAGCGGGCGGGGAATGGGACTTGAACATGCGTGGTGGGATGCCGTAGGAGCGACAAGGGATGAGCTTTTGGCGTGGGGAAGGGATGAATTGGGCGGGGTATATGATGGGGCGCATGGTGACGGAAGGTGTTGTGTGTTTCGGTTGATTGATTGATTGATTGTTAGTGATCCTGGGCGCGTCAACTACTACAGTCATTAGTCCCGTAAGTATATTGCGTGTTTTTGCGTGCGTGCGTTTCCCGCAAGTATGGTGGGTGTGGTAGTGTAGTGAATGTTGGTGTAAGTGTGTGTGTGTAAGGGGTGAGTACAGGACAAGAAGGAAGGAAGGATCGCGCGCAGTCCGTGGCCCGTTAGCTAGGATACTGCTCCGTTATTTGCCTGGTGTTGATAGAAGAACCAACGGAAAACTACCGATAGAGCAGCCGGTCGCTAGAATTCTCTTCCAGACAGCGACTGAATTCGACCTAGCTGACACGTTAGTGCTGAAAATTCTGTAACCGACGTGACTCGAAGCTTGGACGTCCCGGTCAGAGGCACAGCAGTGATATCAGTTGATGCACTGAGCCACCGCTCCCGGTAGTATGAGTCGGGAAAATGCGTGGTGGGAAAACGTAAGGTGCGCGGTGAGGTGAGAGTTGGCGCTGTGAAGGAATGAGTGGAATGGGGGGGATGGGGTGGAACGGGGTAAGGCGTCGGAGGGCGGTGGTAATGCGTGGTTTCTCTTAGAGAGAATTCGCTCGAGCTCAAGAGACCTCCTTTCACCAAGGAGGTCCGGCTTCGATTCCCGTCGATTCCCGGACAATCGCATGTGAAATTTGTTTCAACAAAACGAGTTGGGCTGCTTCACAAGGGGCTTCCAACCCCTGTGAAATGTCCTAAACCCTACCTCTATCCTAATTCCTTCCCAATTCTGGCCGCTGGGTAGTGACGCAGGAGCGCGTAAGAGACAGGCGCGTACGCGGAGATGCTGCCTGTCGGTCTTCTAACCTGGAGGATTACTCCTAAGACAATGACTACGAAAAGTAACGGAGGTGTGACGTCGTGGGAATACACAGTAATCACAGACACGAGCTTCAATGATACATATGTACAGGTTTATTCACAATATGTACAGTAAATAATTAAAGTTACTCTTAGCTCTGGTAGAAGTTTACTCCCCTGATCGCAGGAGCGATCCTTAACAATGCAGTCTGACTCGTGGCCCGCGCCACTCCTCAGCGAGCCTTATACACACAGCACACAGCTCCGGCGACCTCGGTCACCCGTGGAAATAGTGTCCACAACGGCGTCCCAACACATAGGTTGCCATACGAGCCTAGCTCGGCTCCGCACTTCCCTGGGCGCAAGTTTTGTGCGTTCGCACGAGGGTTCCACTCAGCTCGACAACCCCCCCCCGCGCTCTGCGTTCGCTCTTATATAGTTCCCACCCACATGACCTGAAACGTCACTGGGTTTTGCACACGGCCCGCGCTAGTCGCGTTGCCAGGCATTTTGGACATCCATTTCCATGGATTCTAAGAAGTTTGCACGCGGCACGCAGCAAAAATGCGCTGTCCCGCATTTTGGGCATCCTTTTCCCTAGCTCTTAGAATTCTCAAAATACCTCGGCTCGTCTCCGCTTCTGCCAATTGTTCTCACATCCTGCCTGGCCCCTGGCGTCTAATCCCTTGACGCAGCGACCTTGTGACGCCCCGCCGGTCGCTCTGTGTAGCCCTACAATACGTTACAGAGGATTACTCCAAGCGCTCAACGCCCAATGGGACTTATGAGACGCGTTGCGTCATGAAAAAGTGCAACAAATTTTAAAAAGAATCTCTCGTTTATCTATGCATTGAAAATACTACATGTAATTTCCAATGTCAAACACACAAGTCTGCTGAAAATACTTCAAGTTGTGATGCAATTAGTCTACTATCTTGAACTGGTGAAATTGAAAAAAACGCGGTAATTGTAGTCTAATTTCTTAAATTAAAATGCTTTACCACATTACCAATTTGGATTTCGAACTATTTTATCCACTAACCATCCATTTTTCGTTTAACAGAAGAACTTTGATTAGTATTCTTAACTATAAATATTTTAGTGCAGTCTTTCAAGGTATTAAAAAAGCGTTTAATGCAGTTTGGCATTCCAGTCTATTATATAAACTTTCTCTTCAAAAAGTTCCCAACTATTAATACAATTTAATTAATAGCTTTTTAGGAAACCATATCTTTCATATTCGTTTAAAACACTTACACTTTAAAATTAATCAATGCCGGGCTCCCTCAAGCAGCAGTATTATCTCCAACTCTTTTCAACATGATAACGTAGGCTTCCGCGGCCAGAGTCATAATCTGGGCTGTCCGGGTGACGCCGCGTTGAAGGCTGAGGTGCCGACGTTTCGACCGACATGTCGCGGTCCTCTCAGCACAGCCCTGAAGAGGACCGCGATATGTCGGTCGAAACGTCGGCACCTCAGCCTTCGACGCGGCGTCACCCGGACAGCCCAGATCTTTTCAACGTATTTCTTTGTGATTTTCCAACCACTATGAATACTTCACCAGCTTTATTTTCTGACGACTCAGTTGTTTATTGTACTAGTTCAAATTTACAAACCGCAATATCATACTTACAAACTCATTTAAAGCTTATTGAAGAATATGCTTATTACTGGCATATAAAATCAAACGTTTTAAAATGTAGCGCAAAAAATTTTCCCTTAAGACATTATAACATCTTACCTACTTTAGTTTTTCATAATGACACTATACCATGGCTTGCGGCTAATGAACGAGTCAAATATTTAGGCATTTTAATGGACAGTAGACTTACCTGGACGATCGACACAGGGGGCACATTGAATTTAATAACTTTAACAACATATCAACAGCTAGGCGCATCGAAATGTTGCAAAAATACCATGATTAAAGCAATGACTGAAGGGGTTGATAACGATAAAGCGTTACATCAATTACTAGTAACATACAGAGCAACTCCGGTAGGTCACGAAAAGAAAAGCCCAACGAAACGACTTCATGGGAGACAGCGAAGGACATTATTAGCACTACCAGTACCCACCAAACGCCCGAAACACATAGATGGTACAAGGTTCATCGTTAATAATAAAGTATACATCCAATTGTTCAAATCGTATCTCTTACAATCGGAAAACGGCATGACAAGAAGGCATGAAAACCAGATAGCAAAAAGGTGGAACACACTTAGAATAGACGGTACGCAACCGAGAGGTAATCTTCCTTGTAATTTTCAGCCGGCGTCAATGCGGATGACGGAGCCAGCGGTCACACAGGAGCCAGCGGTCACACAGGAGCCAGCCGTCACACAGGAGCCAGCGGTCACACAGGAGCCAGCGGTCACACAGAAGCCAGCGGTCACACAGGAGCCAGCGGTCACACAGGAGTCAGCGGTCACACAGAAGCCAGCGGTCACACAGGAGCCAGCGGTCACACAGGAGCCAGCGGTCACACAGGAGCCAGCGGTCACACAGGAGCCAGCGGTCACACAGGAGCCAGCGGTCACACAGGAGCCAGCTGTCACACAGGAGCCAGCGGTCACACAGGACCCAGCCGTCACACAGGAGCCAGCGGTCACACAGGAGCTAGCGGTCACACAGGAGCCAGCCGTCACATAGGAGCCAGCGGTCACACAGGACCCAGCGGTCACACAGGAGCCAGCGGTCACACAGGAGCCAGCCGTGTTAAATTTGGAAAATTTAAGTGATCACAAATGTTGAATATTGGTGTTAAACCAGCTATTAGAAGCCAACAATCATCCGAGAAGTCCTACTGAGAAGATTCTACACCCATAGTTTGTAAGCTCTTGTCCTGTAATTAGGTTAAGTATGCTAGTATATGGGTAACTTTTTGTCTTTAATTTTCTCAAAAATGGTAACTCGTAAAATTCAAAGTGTGATCTCATGGCCATGAGAAGGTTCTAAAAACCTAAGAATTTGTTACTAAGATCTGGTTTTTTGGTTCATTGAGTTCTGAGAAAAAATTGGCATTATGTGGAAAAGTTTTTATTGTTTTCAAAACAGGTTTTTATTTATTATAAGAAAACTATTGGTTGTAGCGGGTTCTAACAACAAAATCCGCAATTTAGAAAAAACTTAGGGTTGTACAGACACCTCTTTTGCCTTTGTAGCCCTAAAATTAAGGTTTTTATGGCAAAATAAAAAATGTTACTGTTATATGTTGTGATTTCTGGCATCTCTACCAGGGGCCACCACCATCGCTTGCATGTTGTGCAAGTTGCCTAATCTCTCAGGGACAAGTATAAATTTCTTAGGCAAAGAGTTCTGTACTACTCTATGTTTGTATCGATATTTCCCCGCTACTCCCCTCCACTGCCACAGTGTTACCCCTCCAGGGACTGGTATAAAAGACGTGCGCTCCTCGCGCACACTGCCTTTCGCCTTTTGCTATTTGTTTTGCCATTTTGCCTCTGTTCGGTTGTGTAGCATGCCTGGCGCATACTTTTTCTTACTTTTAAGAGCCATTACTTGTATTTTATGAAAGGCCCGATTCCTTCAGAATCATATAGTGTTATTTTAGATATGTGTATGAGTGCATAATAGGTCTGATTTTGACGATGATGTGTTTTATAATATGGAATTGGATCTTATATTTGAAATCTTTGTTGGTTTGGTCGTGTAAATTTGCCCATGGTTTGAAGCAGGTTTACTCTGTATTGGTTCTTGTTTTGTATTTGCAGCTTTTTGAAGCAGTTTGTTTGTACGCTGGCCTCCGATTTTGTTGTGGAGAGCTAATGTTTGGCACTGGACATTACTCATTGTGATTGTTAATGTTGCAGTTTTTCGCTCCTGCCGTGAGTAAGACGGCGCTTGGCCGCATTCGGCAGTTCTGAGCTTTGATGGATTGTTGCTCCTGTCGTGAGTAAGACGGCGTTCGGCCGCATTCGGCAGTTTGAAGCGTTTTGGAAGGCGTCTGCTAGGCCCGTGCGGCAACTTCGAGCCGCGGTAACTGGATCGCAACGCTGAAATTCGGTCCCGTAGTCGGCAAAGAAGTCGGATGGGCTACAGCACGCTGCCGGCACGAATTGTTTCGATCACATGCGGGCGTTGTTTGGCCGTGTGGAGGTCGGCGTTCGTGTTCGGTCGCTGCTCGTCGACTGAAGTACGAGCGGGCAGGATGGCCGTTCTGCTTCGTTCCGGAGTATTCCTGTTTCACTGTTAAATTTGTAAGAAGGTCGTAAGTTTTGGTAAGAGATCGATTTCCATGTAACTTGGTAATTATGCACTCATACAAAGCTTGGTTTTTATAGTTAATGGCTCGTTTTTAGTAGTTCAGTGGGTCATTCCTTTTTGTATTGAAAGAAGACCGAGGTCGGCTTCTTTGACAATTTTGTATGCTTATGTATTCACCTTCCTCGTCCTAAAGTGGACATTATCGAGGTTGTTCAGAATACTGTAATTCTGCTTATGGTTCAGGCGCATTGTTGCTAGCGCCTTTTAATAGTGTTCCTGTATTACTCCAGCTTTTTGTATAGAGACGGCATTTTTTCCGTCTGTCAACTTTGTATTCCTATTTGTAGTTCTGTATTGTGTTTCTTGCAGCAATCTCCGTTTCTCTGTTCAGCAAGAAAAATTGGTTTTGTAAGTTTTTTCTGAATTGTAATAAATGCAATATTTGTGAGTTATTTGGATTGTTATACCTCCTATCTCCGAGATCCTTTAAAATTTATGATCCTGTTTTATTCAGAACCTAGAGCGTCCTTTCGAAAGGTTTCGAATGTGACGACAGTCTTTGCGAGTCTGATAGCTTAGGGGTTCTCTGTGTTAGCCCCGACTAATAATAATTCATTAGGTAAATGCATGGTCACCTCGTTTCTTTGTTTCATAGCGAGGCTTCGTTCAAAAGTTTAATTTGTGCTGTTTTAAACAGCTGACAACCGTACTTTGTTATCTGCAATTGTTAACTTTCCCAAGTCACGAGTTTCGCCAAGTTTTAAATATAACAAGCCGTCACACAGGAGCCAGCGGTCACACAGGCGCCAGCCGCTCTGCCGATAACATTGCCAGACGACGCATCAGGAGCGGGGGTACGACCTGAGGCGGAGTTATGCGCAGAACTCAGAAGCAGAAACGTCTCACCAGGTCCAGCTCCGCGGCGTTCATATCGTAATCGTGGACACCCATATGCCCATAATAAAACGGGGAGGAATGTGGTAACCCCCCAATTAGAAGCAGAGTTGGGGTTACGCTCCGCTAGGGGAGGGGCCCAGCCCCTCCCCTTCCCCTTCACCAGGGGGCGAGGGTTAAAACCCCGAGCCCGGCAGCGGAGCCCTCTCTGCCCGATGCGACGCCACAACCTTCAGCTCACAACCGCCAATGGCCGTAGAGTATAGAACGATTTTCCTAAGGATGAGCCAAAGTGACAGCTAGTGCAGGCAACATAACTGGAAGTTCTGTAGTCGTTGTGCCTTTGAGCCATTAGACTCTCTTCCTGCATTCGTTCGTGTGCAGTTGGCTAACTTGTAAATGGCATCCACGCTTCCTTTTGTGATGTCCTCGTCCGACAAAAATATAGTGCGCCACGAGAAATAATTGAAATTAAGATGAGATTTTCTGTAAAAATTCTTTTTTTCTATTAACATTACATTGAATTTACTTTTTGTGTGATAAATAATGTTTATTTTAAAACCGATACTTGAGTGTGACATACGTACTGGTGCACGTGGTTCCGGCCTTTGTGTTGTTGTGTGGCGAACTGTGATTGAGAGCTTTCTACTTACATTAGTAGAATTTTCTTTTACTGATTGTGAGAGCATGTTAAGAGATTTTCCACATTCGAAATTAAATTTAATTATGTTCTGGACTCGCGTACGTGCATCTACCTCAGCGAAACTCTTAGACTTCTGCATAGGGATGTTTCCACAGAAGCCATTAGCACTTTACGAAGGGGCGTGGCTGAACAGCTGTCGCGGCGGAGGGATACTTCTCTGAAATACATGTGATGTTCACTTGTTTTCGCGAACTGTCACTTTGGCTCATCCTTAGGAAAATCGTTCTATACCAGACTCCCAGTGGGCGCCGCCAAGATTTCGTGCTGTTCCGCAGTAGCCACCTCGCTGCCGCCGGTGGCAACATATCGCCGCAACGGGCGATAGTAGCCACGTCACCTGACCCTGCTGGCCGTTGACCTGCTCGGTCGGCGCCATCACTATCAAGCGAAGAACCCGTACGGCAAGAACGCCGTCCACCCTAATTTGTATTTGTTACTGTTCTGTTAAATTTTATTTGTATTTGTTGGTGCAAAGTAAATCTACTGAAGAAACATCGGTGTTCGCCTTTTTACCCTGGATCCTGCAAATACAACATCAATGAACACACAACCTACAGCATTCCCTTAAGCATCCTTACCGTGTCGGAGGACGAAGTTTAATCAAAACATTTGGAGACATTTTTGAAAAAAACAAATCGAAATTTTGAGGCTTTTTGTAAAGTACCCTCAAAAATCAAAATGTGGGCTCGAAACTCCCAAAGCCTAATGTTCGTTCAGATCGATCCAGGAATATCAATTTTGGGGAAGACTGGCTGAACGGTTTAGGCACTAGAGTTGATCACAGAGGGACGGGTGGACAGGGAGACGTTTTGCCCTCAGTCGATTTTTCGGTATTTTGGACCCATAAAACATTGATCCTGCACCACGTGTTAATCGACTTCTATTTTATTTCAGTAGTATACATACCTTTTGCGCTTCTCACATGCAATTAATATTCATAAATAATGTCTCAAAAGAAACAAAATTTCTCGGAGACGTGTCAAATTGCACTTTGATTTTAAATATACGCAGGATTTGTTAAGAAAATCTAAATACTGATGTCACATGCAACCCGCAAAACTCGGACGCTTATATTGTTAAATAACTCCTAAATGAAGATTTTTAGTCTTAGAAACTAAAACATTGAGGCGAAAGGCGTCACCTGCACTGACACGTACGAGGACTAGCCCGTTACAGCTAATAGGGGTGCCAAATATAAAGGCGGGTTTAGGGAGCGTTCACAATACACATAACATCTTCCTTTTCAAAACTCTCAATAAAAATGTTTACACAATACTCATGTTTACAAAAAGTCTTTCAAATACGCATGTTTACAAAAAGTATTTCAAATACGCAGGCTTCCGCACCACTCTCCCTGACCTCGTACATGTTATCGATGGTGTTATGTTTTCACCCATTCGCATGTTAAGATTTTGTGTGGTCTGTTGAGCTTGCTCATTACTAGAATGTTCAGGTTGCAGAGTGTCACCTATAATATCCTGTACATCACTTTCTTCGTTACAAACATTATGATTTTGATCTCGTTGATAATACGGATAAAAGATTTCGTCATAAATAATTTATTCTGGAAAAGTATCGATTTCATATTTTCGCAAACTTTCGATTTCTAACATACAATCTATAGTTTTTCTTTACTTTTACAATGTAGGTTCTAGGACGTGTTCCATCGACTGATACTACAGTACCCGGCTCTCAGATTTTACCGTCAATCTGAATCATGACTAGATTTCCAGGAACTAATTGTTTTAAATCTTTGGCTTGTTTATCGTGATACAATTTCTGTCTTGTTTGCTTTTGTTCCAAAATCTGTTCATAATTCTAATTCAGAATCTTTGGTTTTAAAAGTCCATCTTTTATTGGGATAACTTCCTCGCAATCGTCTACCAAACAGCAATTGAGCTGGTAAAGGAGTTCCTCTACCAAGAGGAGTGTTCCTATACTCTAACAATGTCCACTGCACATCTTTTCAATCAAGAGCACTTTTTTGATTAACTTTTTTATAGTTTGCTCGTGTCTTTCAATAAATCCATTCCAGGTGAACTGGTTTTGTGCACAATTTCCCAATCTTCTAAGAACTTTTGAAAATGGATATTAACAAATTGTACATCATTACCTGAATAAAACATCTTTGGTTTACCGTGGCGAGCAAATACAGCTTTAACTGCTTCAATAATACGATTATGTGTTGTATTATTAGCAAGACAAAAATATTCTGGATACTTAGAATAAGAATTTTCAGCGGGGCTGAAATTAGTTCAAAATTATGGTACAAACTTGTGTGAGTGTTGAAAAAATTACGGAACTAGCTTTACCGACGTATTGTAGAGACAGAAACATAACTTTCAGTAATGTCATTTCTTTTCCAAACACGACAGTTTTATGAAATTTTCAATGATTTTTAATTTTTCGGTGCCTAGCATGTTTCTTGATAAAAGATAAACCCTAGTGTGAATGGTCACTGAATCTGCAAGTGTTGTGATAGCAGCACTTAACGTTGATGAATCAATCGCATTTTACGTCCGGTTGCTTTCGTTTATATAATCGGTTGGGTAGTATCACCCCACCCGCATATGAACCTGCATGCAGTCAGTGGACAACTGTTGCAGTCGTGACGGTGACACGCGACGTTAAGGTGGCATTTAAAACAAGGAGTAGTGAAGTGAAGCAGTAATTGTGTTTTCCAGACGAAACAACAACTTGTGTGATTTCCTCAGAGCATTCGGGTAAGTAATAATTTCACTTTAAAGAATGTATATTATTAATGACAAAATATATTAGCGATTTGTAAGTATTCATTCTTTTTATTTACATTTCAAGTAACAACAATTCAATGATTTTGTTTTGAGATTAAGTAGCACTACTTAATTAAAATCCAATAAATGATTTGATATGATATAATATTGTATGACAATGGTATCCTCGAATACCAGAAGACAATCAAATCTCAGGTATTTTAAAAAAGTGGGATTTGAAAAACGTTTGAGACCAAATGATGATGCGGCCACATTGTGTCGCGAGACGTTGCGATTTTTTAGGATATCCAGGCCAATAAAAATGATGTTGTTTTGAATAATACTCGAGGACTAATTGTCTTTAAATACTCGAGGATACCATTGTCAAGGGAAATTACCTGTAGTTTTGTTACATTGTTTTCGGTGGTGTAAGGATTAGTGAGTCGCTCTGTTGTATCCACGTTCGCGTGTTCAAACCCGATCGAAGCCGTGAAGTTTTAAGGGCGAAAAAAGTCTTCGCACGGCATCTTTCGGAGGGGAATTAGTCCATGGTTAGACCACTCTTAGATCACCAATGGACACTTTTCATGAAACCTAAATTACATTTTCATCTTTTTCAAAAAGGGTCCAAATGTTCGATTAAATTTTCTTCTTGGATAGTCTTACCTAGTGGTGCTACAGAATAGCACTTACTTCCAGGAATTAATTTCCTGATATCTTCAGTCTTTTGGCTGTGTTTTGGGTTTTACCCCATCCTTTTGTCAGCTGCCATCTATTGGGTCTTAAAGACATTTTTTCAAGCTTTCTCAATTTTTCGGATCCCTTATAGTAAAATTGAAATGTTACTTCACGAATATTAGAGAAGGGTAAACTCACGGTAGTTGATTCTACGCTGGGAAAGAATCTCTTTTGTGGATTTTGTTCACAGTTCAGGAGAGTGCTGTTTCTTTACAGCAAACATACTGAACTTTATTACTCTGATTCAAGCGCAAAATGGCGCATCCTGCATTTAGAGGAAAGGCAACTTTAAAGTAGTTAAGGTACTCGTCTATCTCAACATAACGTTTTTCCGTAAAAAATAAAAATGTTTAATTGTGCTTTAAGATGTATTTTTTTCAATGCTTAAAACAGCTTGAGAAGATATAAAAGAGGTCATCTTCGTCAACATAATAATTAATATGTTGACGAAGATGACCTCTTTTATTTCTTCTCATGAGAACGTCAACAACACCACATCAGAATTCCCACAATAAAAACAGTTTTGTTTCAAAGCTTGTTATTTATTGATTTATTTGTACTTCGCGCGCGCATATATCACGTCTTACAGCCATTTCTAGTTCAAGTGGCCATGACCGCAAAAATTTTAAAAAAATTAAAATTTTTTCGTGAGACATTTGAAAAATGCTATTTAAACTAATGTAAAATCCTTGTATCGGCACACCGAAAACAGAATATCCTTTTGGACAAATTCTCTCTAGTAGTTAGGGAACAGTGTTCTCAGGCGACCACAATAGATCTAATGAATTTTAATCCGGCTTTTCCCTGTAGTTTTCTCTTGTTCCACCTGACTCGAAACATCATAACGTTTCTAATTTTAAAGATATCGTTTTCTACTCCCATTGTAAAATTCTGTCATTTGATGGCTGCAACCCATTGCATAATGATACTCATTACTAGGGAACGGATTTCTATGTTAATATATATTTACTAAATAAGCTAATATCGATACTAATTTGCATTATCTTTATGTTTCACAACGTGTAGAGTTGAAAAATGATACTTTTATTTTCCATATTTTGGGTTTTGTTACATATTTGAATATAAGTCCATATATTTCCCATGTTTCTCATAAAATCAGTTCATGTAGCAAATGAAGCTTTACAGTGAAATTTTATTAAATTTTAAAAAGTATCTCAACAAAAAGAGCTTCAAAAATTTTCAGCAATTCCTTAACCATTAATTTCTTTTTTTGAAAATTAGGGACAATTGTCAATGAGAAAGCAAGTTAAGAAACCTAATGTTTTAATTTATGTGAAGAATCCACTCTTCGGCCCGGAGGCCCTGTCTGAGGGGTCTGAGAGTCCCGCGAGGTGAAGACGAACTATTGGATTTGTTAAACAGATGGCATTGAGACGTCGTTGGTCTGTGGGAAACGCCCCTCGTTTCAGTATTCTCACTACCATTTTCTCCTTCCCTCTGAGGTTGCCACCTGTAAAACTTATGACGTCACACAGACTTGAACATCAGAATTCAACTTACACAGCTCCTTATTGTCAGTTAAAATTCAGTCAGAATACTACGTGTTGGTTCATTTCTAATAATATCTCTATTAGGCCAGTGTAAAGTGTCAAAATTAGGACAATCAGCCTGTGTAATATAAGAAGTTACATTTCAGAATTTAAAGATCAGTCATCAGATAAATCAGTCATCAGATAAATAATAAAGATCAGTTTATCAACTGACAATTAAAAAAATTTTAGCATAGTAATTTTTAAGTCCATATTTAACTCCATATTTTTATAAAGAATCGCTACATATATATTTACTAGGAATGGGTTTAGGACACTTTCGAGACCTCTATACTCGTGTGGTATCGATAGCGATCGATACTTTCACAAAATAACTATACTTTTTTGATACTTTCATTTTTTTGCTTTATTCCCACTTCTTCTGTTTTTAGATTGCCTTCTCTACATTCATCTCTTTCTTATTTATCTTCTGTCAGCAACAAGGAAGTGTCCATCTGTTCGGATTCACTTACAATCTCTGAAATTAGCCAACGCTGTAACGCCCGGGCGCCTTGCTCCGCTCTTTATCGTACTCACGCCTGTCTCCATCTCCTGAGATAGCACGCAATTCGCGACCAATTTAGCTTTGGGAAACTCTTCCTTGTGAGCTCCCGGCAATCTAGCCTATCTCCCGACAGGCACGATAACCAAAGCCTGATGACGGTGTTTCTTCCGGGGATACTCCTCTCCTCAGCTCACCGTGGTGGCATCTGACGGAGCTCTTGAGTTCAGTTCTGCATTTTAAAATGACTGAAGGACGACTATATTAGTGCATTCCATATAAAAAATGAGTGAAGTGTGGAATTATTTTGAAAAAACATGTCACACCGGGTAGTATCCAGCTCCACCGAACACAAGAGGGCCCAGCCAACTAATGTTGCACCGGTCTTGGAAACATCGCAGATCGTACAAGTGAAGTGGTATAAGTTAATGACCAATGGCCAGTCCTGTCAAGATCCTCAAATCAACCAACACTCCTTGATTCTTTTGGACACAAAGAACAAATTTAAACCAGGAGGCAATCGTTCAAAAGCAATAATAAGAAAATTTGCTTACATGATACGCAAAAATAATCAACCGTTCAGTGTTATTGAGGACAAATCCCACCCACGTGATTGTTGTAATTCATTAATCTAGGAATTTTACCATTACCTTGTCTGTTGATTTACGAATCAGTGGTTTTTGTCAAAAATGACTTGCGGGGGGAAGGGCGGGAATATATTTTCAGAAAATTCTGATGTCTATTACTATAACACTCGACGTAGAAATCATATTCATCAGGTGATAGTATCAACTGCTCATTACAAAAACTTCACATACAATACATGTAGATTATTTTACAACACTTTGCCAAATGACATTAAACGATTAAATTCGATAGAAAAGTTTAAATCCAAAGTGAAATCGTTTCAGTTGCATAACTGTTTCTATACAATTAGAGGCTATACTGAGCATCACAAGGAAAGTAATATGAATTTTAATAGTGATATTTAATGTATAATTTACCGTTTGGACTGTATAATTCTAAACAATATGTAACAAGTATTGTATCGCAGCTTCTGGGTCAATGAACCCCATCTCGATCAGGTTTTCCTTCCAATTTCCCTGAACCATTGAGCAAACGCTGAGATGGCCCCTTGTTTTGCTTCTGGACATAAATGTAACTTCATTATCTGTGCACGTCTTCTAGAATTCAGTGGAAAATATAGTTATTCAAATTCTCGTTTCCATGTTGTCGCGGCAGGAAGAATTATTCCTAGACGAAGGACATCATGGATAAGAGCCCAAAATTTATTGCTTATTTATCCTTGAAAATAGATTTTATTACATTGGGGCATGTGTGTGTGTGTGTGTGTGTGTATGTTTTCCTTAAATTCAAAAATTCAAGTAGTATATGACTTAGAATAGGGATCACAGAATTTTGAAAACGTGCACAGAATTCACTTCTTCCCATTGCACGTCATACACAGTTTTAACTGTTTTTTGACGTAAAATAAATAAATAAATAATTTTGACAATGAATTCAAGGAATTAATTAAATATTTTGAACCTAGATGCACAATGCCCACAAGAAAATAACCCATTTTTTAATCACGATTTCGATTCGGATATTTCAATAGTTTAAAAAAAATGAAGTCACTGTATATAATTCCGAATAACTCATTTTCAGTATCTACATTAGAAATTTCAAATTAGACAAGCATTTATTGTTCAAAATTTTGATTCATTTAATTTATTTTGTAAGCATCCTCAACTACTGAACCCCCGAAAATGCATTGACATGTGGTCTCTTTATAGGAAAATTCTGAAGAGTGACCACGAAATATCATATTAACAAAACCACAGCACAAACGGATCAATTAAATGTGCGAACTTGCTTCCTCCTGATGCAAATGTACTATCGTACTGGAAAAAAATGACTCATCCCAATTTAAGAAAAAAGTGCTGTTCGATACCTGTACACTTCGTCAACTACAGTTTTTTCGGAGAGACTTTTCAGTACAGCAGGATTGATATGTGACAAAAATGAAAGAAAGAAATAGAATGGAAGCAGAAAGCGTTAGAATGTTAGTTTTCCTTAAAACTAATCTTTAAAAACTTTAAAAATGTGTGTTCATCTCAATAGTTTTAAATATTAAAATAGTACATGCATGCATGTATGAAGAACAAAATATATCCATCCAATTCTGATTGAACCACTGTTGCTGTTGAGTTTTCAAAGAAATATGGTACTGAGTATCGAGTATCGAAGCTCTGAGACAGGTAACGGTATCGAGTATCGAGAAATTCAGGTATCGACCCATCACTATTTACATATTTCATGTATTTTTAGCCCATATAAATCCGTTCCCTGCTCATTACTAAACAGATTTCATTATGATACAGGTTCTTGACCAATCGCAGAGAAGCTTAAAAACCAAGAATTGACAATTTATCATTGAGAATCGTTATAGTAAATGATTCGTTCGATTGTGTACATAAAAATTGAATTAAATATATTGTGATTCTCACTTTTTAATTTTTTTTATTATTAGTTATTTTTACGTGAAATGTTATTTAAAATAAATTGGATCGTAATTTCACTTCGATCCTATTTGACTAGCGCAGTTCTAGTTATTGCAGAGAACATTTGACTGACATTAAGATCTGAACGCAAGTCATTTTGTTATATGTTACTGCCGTGTGGTTGCCCTTAAAAATCGGCCAATGTTTCAGTTTAAACTGACTAGTGAATCAAAGGTGGAGATTCCTTCTAGAAATAAGAGGGAAAGCGAAAATGGTGACGTCGGAATTATCGCCGCAACTTTTGTACTCCCGCGTAGGCAGTCTGGTAAAACAAAGCCACCTGCTATGGATAGCCATTCTCGCTTCAGCTGCGGGCCACAGCAGTCGCTCCGTTATCAGCAGCTACTATCGTTCCGTGCCGAGTAAGGCCAAACCAGTCTCGGCCGGACTTCAGTATTTGTCTAGTGTTTTGTCCGTCCAGTGTAAATTGTATCTAAACTATTCAAAGTGCTACACAATCAGTGCACCGAAGTTATTTTAAACTAGTGAGTGCAGTGCGTCTATCAACCGTTCGTTACTCTTATTCATGAGCGACGAAAACAACGCCATCACACGGGAGTTAATCAGTGCGGCCCTAACCACATTGAACGCTGAAGCACCACCATCACCAGCCATCAATATGGAATTGTACTCAGCAGGACATTCCAGCAATTTCCTAATGGGTGCGAATTACACGCCCCCTACAACGTCACCGATGGACACTAGCCTCCCGTCTCCATCATCAGGCGTCCCACCAACCTTCAACCCAGCGGCCGCTGACACTGTATCCGATAAAAGATCGATGGAGACCTGCGATGAAGGTGACAGCAAACGCGCGGCAACGCAAGTAACACCCATCATAGTAGTAACGCAGACCTACAGAAACAGTATAACGTAATAGTTTCCAATAGATTTAGCTTTCTCAGCGAACAATTGCCTGAAGAAACACTCGAACCAAAGAAAATTCCACCAATTTTTGTTACCACCCCAAGCACTCACACCGAACTTATTTGTGAAATTAAAAATAAAATATCTAATAACTTTACAACAGAATTCAAGACCAAAAAAATTAAAATTATATTCCTGACCGTACAAGATTTTCGTAGTATTTCATTGAAACTAACAAACAACTTCATATCTACAGTAATCCCTCGTGTAAAAAATGTTCAAAAGTGATAAAAAATATACACCCATCAATCACCGAAGAAGAAATATTAGCAGACATAAAATCCCAGTTTCAGTCAGTCGTCAAAGTAACTAGATTAATGAACAACAATGTACCAATTCCAGTGGTAACTGTAGAATTTAATGGTAAACACAAAATAGAATCAGTCCTCCAAATTAATAACGCGTGTAACTCAATAGTTAAACCAGAAAAAAGAAAGAAAATAAAAGGTCCAATTCACTGCTTGAGATGCTTAGATTTCGGTCATACCCGTAACCACTGTAATTACAGTATATCGTGTGCATTTTGTGCCGAAAAACAGTTCACTGGCCAATGTCCCACCAATAATAACAATAATAATAATAATAATAATAATAATAATAATAATAATAATAATAATAATCTAAATTATAAACTCTGTAATGGAGCACATATGGGAGACCTCCAATCTCACGAATGCTCATACTATCATAAAATAATTGAAAAAAAGCAAAATATTTTGTCTTAGAGAATCATATAAAATCCTTTGCCAACGCCATCACGTTCATTTAATCTCACAAACTTCCCTTCACTCCCACAAGTAACAGAAATTCCTAATTTTACTCAAAGAAACTATTACAACCAAACACCTCATCCTAACACTATTACAAACCAAACATTTAATCCAACCAACAACAATCAATCCACGAATAAAAATAACTCCTTCGCACCAACTCTAAAGAATATAATTCACTCAATCACTAACTACATATCACTTATCATATCCTCAATAATTCCAACAATAGTACAAAGCATACAGAACTTGATAACATCGTACTTAAGCGACAATTATGGCCAACCATCCCATTAAAAACTTTATCATTCTCAATTGGAACTCAAACAGTATCTCAAACAAAAAACTGAACTAATTCATTTCATCCAACAAAAATAAGTTTATACAGCTTGTATAAATTTTAATTTATAATTTAAAATAAATTTTAATAAAACAGAATATCTGGTTGTAGGAGGAGAAGCCAAGACTCTGTGTATACCCAATGGACGAGAATTAAAATTATGCCAAAAAGTAACCTATCGAGGTACTTTAATAGCAGCAAATGGGGGTAGTACACAAGATATTCAGAGTAGAATATCAAAAGGGAAAGTAGCCATAAGGCAATTGCATCCTTTAATAGGGAATCAAAACCTGATCAAAAATGTTAAAAGATTATATAAGACTATCGTATAGAGTATTGCCACATATGGGTCTGAAGTTTGGGACATTTCGAAAGATAATGAGAATAAACTTACAGCAAAGGAAATGGACTATTGGCGAAGAACCTGTGGATTGACACTGGTGGACAAAGTAAGATATGAAGAAATTAGAAGAAAAGCAGAAGTGAGTTTCAACATTATTGATACCATTGAAATTAAAAGGCTTAAATGGTATGGTCACTTAAACAGAATGGGTGAAGAACGAAGGCTAAGGCTAACGAAGAACTGAAGCTCTGGAATGGGAAACCAACATCGCACAGAAGACGAGGAAGACCCAGAAGTACATGGAAGGAAGGAGTGGAGAAGGCGATGGCTAGAAGAGGATTAACTGCAGAAGACTGCAGTGACAGACTCAAATGGAAACTGGGATGTGAGAGACGCCTAATGGTGTAAAATTCTCGCACTAATACTACTCGCGCAACTTTTCTTGCACGATGGATTGAAGAAATGCGGGTGGAGTGGGGGTATTAGTTACAACATCGGTCACTAGAGTATTTACTGTAATACCAACCTCTGGAAAATCAGTCATACCTGCGGCTAGGTCATCGCTGTAGGTAGGCAACAGTTGGGACACTCGATAGGAGTTTTAGGCGCCTCCCTTAAAGGACCTGGACCTGCCTCAGCCATTTCTTTAGATAATGGTATAAAGCTGAACAAGTTTTCGACTGTGAAAGCAACTAGCTTTAACTAGATTCTGTTTCGCGTAAACGAAGTTTTAATGCTTGGAATGTTGTCATCAGTGCTCGCTGCGAGCTTTAGCCTTCCACTGTTTATTGCTCAAGGGAGGGGGAAGCAAGGTCATCGTTCAAGAAAAGTTGCGCGAGTAGCACTAGAGCTTGTATAACAGAAACTCATATCAATAGTTCAATGAACTTTTCAATCCCAGGTTGCAAAATGTATAGATCTGACAGAGAAAATGATCAAGGAAGAGGAGTCTTAATCATACAGAACGTTCCACACTATCAGTTCATCCCACCACTCATGTCTGGCCTCGAAACAATAGCATTTAAAATTCCATTAAATAATAACATTGATCTCAACATAATAACAGCATGCAAACCTCCCAGAGTTAAAATAAACAATAACAATTTATCTACGTTGTTGTACCCACCCCAACAATCATCATAGGAGATCTCAATGCTAAGCAACACTCATGGGGATGCGGAGTCACCAACCCGGCAGGCAACTTCTTACGTAACTTACAATATTTGATACCCTTCTATATTATTGCCCCCCCCCATATCCCACATACTATCCCTTCGACCCCCATAAAAATTCAGACATCTTCGACATAGTACTCACAAATTTCAGTTCCCAATTAAAGTCGCTTACGTACCATGAATTGGATTCTGATCACATCCCAGTCATTATCTCTACCTGTCACTCCGTTGCTCCTCCAACTCCCACCTCTTTGATATCCCTAAACACAGTTATAAATTGGAAGACATTTAACAGGAATATCAACCTCTCAAACCCCTCATTGAAAACATTAAAATCCCAAGATTTTAATGTTTGGATCTCCAGAATCCAAACAGACATTGACGACGCAATATCAAAATTCAATAAGACAATAATTAATGAAATAAACAAATTACAAAAAACAACAAAATTCTTGATCCTTATACCAAACTAAGCAAACCTCTACCTGCTAAAATAATCCAACTAATTAAATTTAAAAATAAAACCAGAAGACTCTGGGACTCATTAACAATACCATCTATCAAAAAAGAGTACAATCATTTAAATAACACTTGCAAACACATCTTCACTTACAGACTGCAGCAGACAGCAGCCCCAATTACAATCTCTAAACGTAAGAAATAACTCTCTTTGGCAATTTACAAAAAGAACTGTGAAAAAATAATTCAATTCCACCTCTAGCAACACAGGCAAAATACACTATCCTTACGCAAAAGCAGAAGGATTAGAAAAGCATTTCCAAAATACCTCTACGCTCAATAATTCTCCTTTTCACTCTTAACACCACGAAATCCTTCAAATAGCCTCTTCCCCCCATTTTTTAACATACCCCACAGAATAAAATACATTTCTCCACGCGAAATAAAAACACTAATTCAGAAACTTCCCAATAAGAAAGCCCCCATATACGATACAATCAATTCAATCATCTTAAAAAAATGTCCCACCATCAGCCTTAGACTTCCTAAACAATATTTATAATTCAATTTTAAGAACTGGATACTTCCCCCAAACTTGGAAACATTCTATCATCCACCCCATTCCGAAACCCAACAAAAATCATTCCAAAGTATACAGTTACCGCCCCATCAGTTTACTATCCGTTATTGCCAAAATATTCCAAAAACTAATCCTTGCCAGATTAAACCAGCATCTCAAAAACATTAACAAAATTCCCAAACATCAATTCGGTTTCATTTCGGCCCACCAACTACTTAGATTAACAGAACACATACACTCTGCATTTCAGAAAAAAACAACAAAAATATCTATATTTCTTGACATCACTCAAGCTTTTGACAGAATCTGGCACCCAGATCTAATCTACAAACAAATAAAAACTGGATCTCCAACCTACATTATTCACATCATCAAAAGTTTCCTAAAAGATCGTACATTCTCAGTAATAGTCAACAATCACCACTCCAATCCACACATCAAAGCAGGCGCCCCGCAAGATTCCCCTCTATCTCCAATATTATTCAACATATACATCTCAGACATTCCTTCATCAACAACTTCTAATATAGCACAATTTGCAGACGATACAACCCTATTCGCCTCAGGATACTCACTAATCACAAATTCAAAGTCACTTAAATAACATTGAAACCTGGGCAAACATCTGGAAAATTCAACTCAATCCCGCCAAAAAATATCAAAAATTCTACTACTCAGAAAGTTTACCTCCCCCACTCCCCTAGTAATAAACAACTCCCCCATCATCTGGACCCCACCATGACAACCCATAAAATACTTCGGACTTCACCTGGACACAAAACTAACCTGGAAAACCCATATAGTTATTAAAATTTAACAAGCACAAAACAAATTGTTCCAACTCCGACCACTAATCAACAAACACAAATCCCTGTCATACACAAACAATACAACACTATACTAAACTATAATCAGACCACTATTGCTTTATGCATGCCCAATATGGACAAACGCAGCCCCCACAAATGTCAATAAAATTCAAGTATTGTAAAATAAATTTTTAAGATTAATCACAAATGCCTCCTGGTTCATAAGTAATAAACAACTTCATTCAGAATTAAACATCAATACAATAATAAACCAAATAGCACTTATAGCACACACATAACTTCTACCAAACCCAACAGACATACCAGCAGAATGTCAATACAAACTACCGAAAAATCCAGCCCACACCTGAATAAAAATATATTTCCATTTGAAGCCTTCCTCAAACTTTTAGCCAACCACGATTCATAACCCCGAGGTTCTCCCCTAGAGTATCCTCTCCAATGTACAGATTAAGTTAGCTTAGATATTTCAACTAGAATGTCTGAAAAAATCTGTAAAGTGATTGTACTGAACCATCTAAAATTAATAAATGTGTTATTTATAAAAAATAGGTGCTACACAATGGACTTTCTCGTAGTCAAGTTTTCTAATTTCCTTGGTATGGACTGGTACTGTACAGTCTTGTGTGGCGTCATGCGGTTGCAATAATACACAGACGAGAGTGGGTTAAATAATTGCCGGGTTATTTACTAAATTCCACCACCGAAACAACCTTATTTACACAATTAAATTAACCCAAAAAGCTCCCACTACTCGGAGTAATCTGTTGTTGCGGCTACCACACCACTACGCTCGAATATCACTTACATTCGATGGCGTGAAGCGCCGCATCCTACTTATGGACTCGTCTTTGAGTCTCTCTGTCCTTACGGCAAACACATTTCTGGCCCTATCCGCCACGCCCGAGGCCCGCACCCAACCAAGCATTCGCCGACCGGCTCCTCGGCCAGATGCGCACTCCTCGAAGCGAAAGAGATCGGAGCGTCGTCGCGCGCGGCGCAGGTAGCCCGCACCCCTTCCACGCCGCCTCCTGGCTTTCCCGCAACGTCACATCCGCTCTCTCTATAACAAAGACTAGCACATGGACGCCTAAACGTTTCGCCTACGTCTCGAGACCTTTCGTTGAAATGTATTTGTTGTATCCACGACGCTACAAACTCCTATATACCCCCGCGTGAATTTTTGCCGCAGTTGAAACAACACAGACGAAAATTCTACAACATTAACCCCGAGGCCATTTGGCTCACACGGTACACAACTGCGCCTAACCTAGCTGGTTCACAATCACGTTTTAAAGTTTTTACAGGCCCTACTAACCTAGCCAATCTACTGCGTGTTACAACGGCTTAACTAATTTAGTTAGCTTTCAATTATTTACGAACAATTATGTTCATATATAATTCTTTCTACTCCTACGATGTGGTACCCATGGATTTACTCCCAGTGACTTCATAATTTTGCGTTACCAATAAAAAAAACATACACATCAACAATATACAATACCTTCCACATAACACAACACAAAATACATTATACACTCAATCCAACAGTTTACAACAATTATTCACAATGATTTAAAACCCTTCCATAATTACTATATAAAAATTCTCTTCTTCTGAATGAATATAATTTACAAGAGTTTATGTTTTCCAATTTTAATTTCTGCAAGTCTTTCTTGACGTCCTCACTCACTTTCACCTTCTTGAGAAAGAAAAAAAACTGCCAAATTAACACTGTTTCGTATGCCGTGGCTTACAGCACATAGTTGCTTGTTAAATTTTGCACTGATTCACTGTGTCGGCACTGCTTGTTGCGCATGCGCGTTGCCGAGGGACGTACGTCTCTCTGCAATCTCGGACACTGCTTTGGGCTCATTCTCATACATGCGACTTAAAATGTCAGCATTGATATTCTGACTACCTTCCCTATATTTAATCACAATATTGAGATGCTGAATTGCCAAAGACCATCTCAACAACCTAGGATTGTTCCTTGAGGATTTCTATAACCATACCAGAGGATTGTGATCCGTTTCCACCTTTAGACACACATTCCCATCTAAGTAATGTTTGAGTTTCTCTAGCTCCCAGATTATCGTAGCGCACTCACGCACTGATGTACAGAATTTCTTACTTAAGAATACCACAGGGTTCTCATTATCGTTATCATCAATCTGGGAAATTACAATCCCCGCCCCTCTTGCTGACGCGTCACACTGCATCAAGAACTCTTTGCTAAAGTCCGATGCGTGAATTACCGGTTCATGACACAGAGCTTCGCGCAGTTCTAAAAATGAACTTTCGCATTCCTGCGACCATGCAATATTTCTTTGGCGCGGTATTCCCTGTAACAAATCCGTGAGACCCGCAGATTTCTCTGAGAACCTGGGCACAAATCGCCTATAGTAAGAAATTAGTCCAATAAATTTTCTAACCTCCGTTTCGGTAGTAGGCCACGGATACTCTTTTATCGCGCTGACTTTTGCTTCATTTGGCTTCAGAAGGCCACTGTCGATCTCGTATCCTAAGAACATTACAGTCCTGCGAGTAAACTTGGACTTAGCTGGCTGAACATGCTTTGAGATTTTGAAATTCCTTTGAAAAACAAAATTCGGGGTTACTTTTCGTGAAGCCTCCCGGTCGTTTTCAAAATTTTCTCAGAAACGGCTCCAATTTTTTTTCTTAAATTTCTTGTACGAAGAGAGGAAAATACACTTATAAAAGTGGCCTAGATCCGATTTTCACGGTTAACTCCGAATTTTCGAAAATTGGAAAAGTAGGAATTTTTTTGGTGACTTTCCACAACTACAAAATTGAAGATAATGATGAATTTTCTTAAAAATAGCTCCAAAATTTTCAATGAAAATTTGCTATTTTGGACCAGATTTTAGCCTTCTTTAATATTCTTAAAATAATATTTCGGTTCTACAATTTGGAAACTGAAAAGTTGCGAAAATTTTTAAAAAAATGTACTTTCGGCGGCAATAGATCACAGCAGGCGAGAAGGAAAAGCAAGACTAGAGTACCAGTCCAAACCAAGGATATTAGAAAACTTTACTACGAGAAAGTCTGTGCCATTCTTTAGCACCTCTAGTTAAATATCTCTAGCGCCGTTAATATGCACATTTCTATCAATTTGTATACATTATTGCATTTGTGGGTAGAAGTGGTTCAAATGACTTCAAGTAAAGTTTTTCGAAATCTCAACACATTCCTGTGAAAAAGAGCTTCAAATTTTGCATTTACAGTAATGCTTAGTTACCATTTTCTTAAAAACAGCTTTAAATTTTTCAATGGAAATTTTTATTTAGGACGAGGTTTTCCTCTACTTTAATATTCTTGAAGTAATATTTCGGTTCTACTATTCAGAAACTGAAAAGTTGAGAAAATGTTAAAAAAATGTACTTTAGACAACGATAAATTGCAGCTGGACAGAGAATGGAGCAATACCTTAAAGCCAGATCACACCAAGGAAATTAGAAAAAATTGCCACGAGAAAGTCTGTGCCATTTGTCGCACCTCTAGTTTTATTTTGAAGGAGAGGAATTTTGTATGGTCCGCTTCCGTCTTTCTTATGAGAATGTAGGCAAATTTGAAAGGATTAAGGGGTGAGTGCCTTTATACCACGTGAAAACAACCACATGTATTATCAATTTTAATTGTCATGTCAATCAAGTACAAAATAACCTTAACTTAAACACTCAATACCATTTATTATCTACCCAGGGGAGATTGAGACTTGTATTATTAATACAAATAAGCTTGCTCTTAAACATGATATTTATTCATATTTCAACAATAAAACAGAAATCTCTTCTTCGAACGAGAAATCCTAACTCGCCAAGATAGTTAATGAATGCCACTTCTTTTTGATCACTAAACACTTTCTGACCACTAATGTGGTATCGCGGTGTGTACCGTGCAAGTTATTTCTTATGGTAGATCGTAAAATTTTGTAAAGAATGGCTGGTTTTCTCTCAGTTTACCTGTTCATACACCTTCAATACATTCCAGTAACTTTTCATCAGAATCCCACTGCTTTATTGCTTCTTAAGAGACTTGTGAATGACTTTGTACCATATCTGAAATTTTGTTATCTCTGGTACAAAGTCACTCCCATTTCAAAACTATGATATGGAACAATAAATGGTACGAAAATATTAAAGTTTTTATGTCAAGTAATATGAGTAAAATGTAAATAATTATGATACAATCAACACTTCAATGAAATGTGTTAAGTTCACAAATAATTGTGATAGTTACTCTTATACAAAAAACACGTCCAAAATTGAACTATTTTTCTTGTCAGCTCAAGCCGTAATAATCAAAAGCACAAGCAGAACGAAGTTGTCGTTTTGCTGTTCAACTTCCTACAATCGGTTAAAGCAATTGAAAATACGCAAGCCAGCAGTTAATTAAACATTCTTTGCGTGATGCAGAGCCACTCTCCGCAATCTAAAGTCACCCCAAATAACTGCAATTTTTAAAAACATATTTTTTGACTTTGTTAATACCCAATTCAACGAGTAATCATGAATAAATTCACATATATGCCAGAAATACAATTTTTAAAACTCAGATAGATTAGTACAATACAAAAAAACACGTCATTTGTGTGAAAATGTGCTCATATATTCTCCTTACGAACCTGCAATTTAGACGGGAGAGGTGCAATACAGAAAACAAACGAATCGCCTTGTCCTTGTGCTCGTTTAAAACCACAGTAAAACTGCGGGACGGCCCCGCCGCCTCAACATAGCTACTACGGCATAACCCGACTGCGGCCGGACAACTCACTGCGCCACCTGCTCGTCCCTCACCGCGTTGACGTCACCTGCCGATCATGATAAGAAAGGACGGGCGACGCCAAAGCCGGAGGGCGGGGAAAGGGCGCACAGAGAAAACAAGGCAACAATCTGCAGCAGATAACAAGTTTGGATGCTTAATATATTCATTCACTCATTTGTTCATAAACTTGTAAAAATTTGTATTGTATGATAGGATATCAATAAAGGGCTACAATTATTACTATTTTTCGAATTAACACAAAGTAGCTCATTATTTTTATGTACTATAATAATCCCTAACACGTGCTTGATAGATACCCAAATGGACCTTGACCGGTAACCAAATTTTTGTAGTTTAGAATTTGTAGTAGGAAAAAATCGGGAAATTCGTTAATGTTAAGGTACGTACAAACCATTTCTTTTTCATATGGGGGATGAATAAAATAATACTGAAAAGTGTCACAAAGAAGCCGAAATGTTGAATGTTGAAATAAATAGTGTTATTATTTTTTAAGCGTTTTTACTAATTTAGTGTTTTGAGTAAGTGTGAGTGAAAGAGTTTCCTGTTTTGACATCTTAATTTCGAAGTTTTAGAGGAAGCCATACATATTCTGTGGGTCTGAAATTAGTTGAAAACTATTATGTAAACATTTTTAGTTCTGAGTTGAAATGGCGTAGGTAGCTCTACCGACGTATTGTAGATGGAGAAACTTAATTTTCAGTAAAGTCATTTCGGTTTGCGAACCCGACCTTGTTCTAATATTGCCTATGCTTTTTTTTAATTTTTAGATGCCTTACTTTTTTGTTGAAAGATAAACCCTAGTGTGAAAGGTCACTGAATATGCAAGCATTTCGATAACAGCACTCAACATAGATGAATTAATGTAAGTTCCGTCAGATTGTTATCATTAATGTTATCGTTAGCGTTTGCGTTATCGGTTGCATAGTATCACCCCACTCGCATGTGAACATACATGTAGTCAGCAGACAACTTTTTACTTGTGACGGTGACACGAGACGTTAAGGTGGCATTTAAAACAAGTAGCGATGCAGCAAAAAAGTAATTGTATTTTCCAGGCAAAACAACTTGTGTGATTTCCTCAGAGCATTCGGGTAAGTAATAATTTCACTTTAAAGAATGTATATTATTAATTACAAAAAATATTAGCGATATGTAAGTACTCATTCTTTTTATTTACATTTCAAGTAACAACAATTCAATGATTTTGTTTTGAGATTAAGTAGCACTACTTAATTAAAATCCAATAAATGATTTGATATGATATAATATTGTACTGGAGTGGTATCCTCGAATATTTAAAGACAATCAAATCTCAGGTATTTTAAAACAGTGCGATTTGAAAAACGTTTGAGACCAAGTGATGATGCGGCCACATTGTATGGCGAGACGTTGCGATTTTTTAAGGATATTCAGGCCAATAAAAATAATTCTTTTTCAAACAATAATTGAGGTCTAATTGTCTTTAAAAACTCGAGGATACCACTGTCAAGGAAAATTACCTGTAGTTATGTTACATCGTTTTCGGTGGTGTAAGGATTAGCGAATGGGTCTGTTGTTGGCGATTTCAAACCCGAAGGAAGCCGTGAATTTTTAAGGGCGAAAAAACCCTTCGTACGCCTTCCTTCAGCGAGGAAGTAAAACCGGATGTCACATGTTGTAGATTTACTGTTCGTATAAGTTCCTCAAACCTAAAAGAAGCCTCGGAACCACATTCAGATCGCCTGTTACTGCGCTTAAGCGATACCTCCTTTTTCTGCCACATGGTGAGAGGAACGTAGCGGAATTTGCGTGATTAGGCGGAAGAACAGACCTCGTAGCCTAAGCGTCGCCAAGGAAAATAAGGCAACATTGAACTGATGATTTCACATTTCGTATTATCGCGTACTCGTTTTAACCTTGGGACGTATTGCTATTTCAAGCATAGTGTTGAAATTACTTCCTTACATCCACGTCACATACAGGCCCGTGTTAACGCACGGGCATGAAGGGCCCGGAACCAGGGCCCCCAATGTTCAAGGGCGATTGTTTTTAAAAGAATATTTGATACCAAATTAAAAAAGTAAAATAAAAACCGAATAAAAATGATGTATGATTAAACTATATGCAAAAAATTGGCATAAGAGAGTGATGTGTTTCGCATCATTGGATAGTATTTATAGTATGAAAAGTTGCTGGTTGAAGCGAGAATGTCACTCGGAGATGGGAAGTTTAGTTTCTTTAACAAAACTTGTCTTTAAATGGGGTGGGGGGGGGGTGAGAACGGTGAAAGTAAGAGTAAGGGATCCCCAAATTCACTTAGATCCAAGGGCCCCCAAAGCTATTAAAATGGTTCTGGTCACGTGGTATATCTCCTAAATAGAGCACCCTACATCTATCTCCTATCTATGGTTAGACTACTCTCGGATGCCAATCGTGACTTTATAGGACACCCCAAATACATTTTCAATTTTTTTTAAAAAATCCAAATTTTTTATTAAACTTTCTAGTTGGATAATGTAACCTAGTGGTGCTACAGAATATGGATGGCACATACTTCCTCATATTAGGTTCATGATATTGTGACATACCGATATGTCACATGAAAATAAACTAACATTTATTTGTAGACTATATGGTGAAATATGCATTAAAACGTTTAGACGATCGAAAGGTCAGCTACATCAAAATATAACGAACGCATGGATTGGCTGGGTGAGAGAAGGACGGTCAAATGTTATGAAAAAAAAAAGAAGGTCGTTTAATACGAAGCTTCGAGGGGTGAATCATGCAGGAAGATTTCATTCTGACCGGCATCGCGTGTCTGAACTGATCGTAGGTTCGTGAGAGGGAGCGAGTGTAGTGCAGATAGTCAGAGTCGGGTTATCAGATTGTGAAATTTTAAGGACAGTAAATGATATTGCAGATATTGCATGTGGAAGTAATATTGATACATAAATTGGGACTTTGTCGGGAGTGGTAATCGAGTAATAGATTTCGGGACTATGTCATAGGACGTAATCGGGACTGATAATTTTGATAGTTTGAGACCAGTTTGGATAGGAGCAGAAGAGGATTTCTTGGGACTTTGGACTACGGCAAGCTCGCAAGATATTTCGACTGAGAAGTCTACGAGGGACATCAACGAAGAATAGATAAGTTAACCGCGGTATAAAACTGTAAAATTCAAAGATATCTTGATAAAAGGCCTAACATCAATATAATTTATTAAATTCACTAAATTGTTTACTAAAAGGTAACAATAAACTTTATTAAATTTTGTTCTTTAAAAAAGAAAGTGATCTTTCATTTAGTCAATCCAAACAGTAATGAACTAGGAATTAGAATCATTCTATTTCAGATTCCCAGCAGCGCTGTATAGTCTGCGGATCCTATAATCCATTATAAAGGTAATAAGGATTATAATATATCGTGACCCATTGACCCAGCAAGCCGGACGCTAAGATCTTTGCGAGATTTAAATGTAGAGAAAAATTTGTATATCTCAATATCTTCAATCTTTTGGCTGGGTTTTGGATTTTGCCCCACCCTTTTCTCAGCTGCCATCTATTGGCGCCTAAAATATTTTCTCAATTTTTCGAATTCCTTATTGTAAAATTGAAATGTAACTTTACGAATATTAGAGAAGAGTAAAATCTGATCATATATGCACAGTTTCTTTGAGAAATGTGAAGCCAGTTTTAAGAAAACTTCGTATGGATATATCTGAAAATGCCTATTTAGTAGCTAACTTTTAACAAAAAGCTTTTGATTTTTCGAGAAATTGCAAAAGAAATTACTTTAAGCAACCGCACTCACAAATGTTATAATGTATAAGAAATGCCTGTAATGTAAATATTGTCAAGATGGAGATATTATCTATGGCATCATAATTTTCTTCCACGAGGATGGCACCCTGATTGATGACAAACGAGCAATATGAAATGAAAATCGCGCGGGAGAATTTGTAAGATTCGAAGCACTTTATGGATATTTTTATAGTAAATTTTTAAATAGTCTTGAAACATGATTGATTGCTTGATTAGGTTTAAATGGCACTTCAACTACTATTGTCATTGGCGCCCCTGTCAAAGTATTTCTAAAAAAATAAATTAAAGTTCTAGTAAAAGTGTTGCTGATGCAATTTACCAGCTAATTTAAAAGCACATACATACTCCAAAAAGGAAAGCTTCAATTACGCATAAAAGATACAAGTAGATAAAAATAAAGTTCATAAACGTAAATCTGGGGTCAGGAAAATATAAAAACATTACTGCCGTTATATGTCAGTTAAAATTATATAGTCCGCTATCTCTCAAAAAACAAAAAAGTTTTGAGAGCGCGGAATCGTCATCTCCGAGCACCTCTCGTAGAGAGTTGCCCAGACCATGTCTTCGTCGACTGCCAGCAAATTTCAAACAATGCCGGAGTACGTGTTTCACAGAAAGAACCGCCCTGCATGAATCACAGGTAGGAGATTCACCTCGAATGAGGAAACTGAGAAAAGTGGCAGTGTCCAATACGAAGACGTGTTAAAATGACTTCCTCACGCCTTGAAGGTTGGGATAAGGAACGCCAGGAATTAACAGAATCCTTTATTGCACTTAGTTTATAGGTGGTATTGAGTCACTCTGTTTGCCACGCTCTAAAGATGGATCGTTTTAAAAAAGCTTTAACATCGGACGATGGTACGAAAGGAATGTCAACATGAGTATTCTCCGTCGCCGATTTCGCCGCCCGGTCAGTCAGTTCGTTCCCCATAATTCCCTCATGGCCTGGGACCCAACTCAGTACCAGATCATAAGGGCGAAGCACAAGGCGATGAATGAGGTTTTGAACTGATTCCGTCAGGTTGTCTGAGGAAGAACGGGAGATAGCTTGTAGTGAGCTGAGAGAATCAGAACAGAGAACTGCTGGACGCAAAGTCGCTGACTCGATGTATTTTAGGGCTTCAAGAATTGCATACATTTCAGCAGTGACTCTGATACAATAAAAACTACATTCCACTGTGTCGTTGCACGATGAACCATCTGTGTATAAGAATACATGATCTGGATACGCTACCCTCATTTCCTGAATATACATCTGGTAAACAAGATTGCTAGTCATTTGATCGGGAAGATTGGATAGTCTGAGATCACTATTCGGGCGGAGAGGTTTCCAAGGGGGAATGGGGTGACTTGGGGGTTTCACAGGGGTGGGAAGATCAACATTAAGGTCCCGCAAAAGATTTCGCAATCGAATACCTGGAGGCTGAGGCAGCGATGTTCGAAGAATACATGATGTTTCATATTCAGGATGGATAATTATTTGGCGACAAGGATGATTAGAGAGTTCTGATACTTCAGCACCGTAAGATGCTATTACAATATCCCGCCTTCTTTTTCAGGAGGGCTCACCAGCCTCTGCAAGAAGGCACTCAATTCGACTAGTGACGTACGCACCTGTCGATAGACGGATACCGGCGTGGTGTATACTATTGATGAGTTGCAGAGTGGAGGAAGCTGCCGAGCCATACACCGTAATCCAAAACTGAGCGGATGAGTGATCTATATAACAGCAATAGGGTAGTACGGTCGGCACCCCATGATGTACCCTCTCCCTCAGAAAAAATGTCGTTCAAAATTCTATCTTCCACACCGCGCCGACAAACTTGGACACCCCTCGGCCTGGGGGAGGGCAGGGGGAGGGACGCGTTGACCAATCGCTAGCAGGTAGAACCACAGTTGTCTGTGATTGGTGCAACATCCCAAGGGGCAGAAAGAACGCTGTCTCAGGGGGAGGGGGCTAGTTCGTTTACGTACGAGACGGAAATATCGTCATATTTCCCTGCCGAAGAAGATAGTTTGCCTGCGCGTACGCCGCGACGAAAAAAATATTTCTAAGCGGGGTTTTCCGTCCAGAATAATTGTCTATAGACCAGTAAATATTTATCATTTTAGCAACAATTATTCTAACTTTTAGTAATCGATTTGTAACTCCTGACAAACTGCTATTTTGAGATATTCATTTCAGGCACAATTTGCGGAGCCTTCCCGGCCGTTCTAACGCATATTTCGAATTTGTTTATAAAATTATAAATTGTTGCAAAATTGTTAATTCGCTGTTTTTGGTTCTGGGACATCAGGAGACTCTCCCCCTTTAGATTTGCAAAATTTGGAAATTGTTTATAAATTTGCAATTGTTGCAAATTTTTATTGTCTAATCTGAATGGCGTTTAAATGTGATGCAAAATTCCGGAATCCGTTCGGTGCTATTATATCTCGTTCTCGAGATATATGTAATTGTTTATAAGAAATTAACATCTTAGTAGACCCCATTTGTTTGCGCTTAATTCATTCGCGCTAGCAGAATAGCGTGGGATGGGCATACTGAAAAAACAGTTCTCCAATGCCGCGCTTTTGCATGCCACATACGCTTCAAATGCACTTGCTTGTAAACAAATTCTGTGGCCAATTTAATTATGCTAAATTCGTATTTTTACGGCGAGTATGAGCATAACTTTTATTTGGTTTTTATATTCTCTTTTAAGTCCTGCAATTTGCAAGTCGATATATTTATCAAATAGGAAAGAAATTGATTATAAAAAAATATTTTTCAAGGTGCTTTACGCCCAAACAATTGTTTCTGTTTTTCTATCAAAGGGATGTTGAGCAACCGAATAACTGTATTATTAATTTTTTAAGTCCCCTGTTAACACCGAGTCAGAAACTATTTGTTCCTCTTGTTTAACCATTACCATTAAAAAATAGGGAAACATATTGCTTAGCTGTTTGCTATAAACTGCACTGGATTGGATGAAGGTAGTGTTAAGGTTTTCAAATACAGAAATATTCAATTTTGTGTTTTGAAAGATCACATGAGTAGAATCACACATGACAATATTTACACAAGTATAGAAATTTCTAAATAAACGTATATAAACTTTAAGTTAATATTTTCAATTCAATTTATCATTCCTTTCTAAAACTGTTAATTTGATGATTTCATTGTATACTATTCAAATCAGAGCTTTATGTGTTAAATCTACGCATTGTTAATACATATTTTTAAACAACATTAATATATTTAATATACATTTAAAAGGTTTTTAGATTGGCGAACGTTTCAATGAAATTTCATGAATTCCTAAAAGCTTGAAAATAAATACTTGTAAAATTAAATAATTGTAGCGTGTAAAAATATAACAAACTCACGTATTTGGTAAAACGAGTAAAACGATTACTAAAAGAAAGCAAAACAGATGTTACAACAATTCAAAGAGATTTAGCGTTTGTTTACAGTTTAGTAAATATCAATGTACTAGCATTTCCCAGTGAAAATACATAGAACGAATTTGGTGGTCAAGTGATATGACCTTCCCAACACAGACTACATTTCAGTATCGTCAGAGTTCGAAGGTGGTTTGTTGGCCGCCATTCTACGAATCTATCAAAACCTTGAATTTTGCACGACCATCTGTACAGGGAGAACGTAGCGGTTTATTAAACGGAAACGGGCCATTCGAGGTATCTAATGTGCACTCTTTGAAAACGTTTAACCATTATAAACTATCCCTAAGAAAAATATCAAATAAACAATGTTAAAGGTCACCAGCTTAACATTGCCTTTACTATTTGAATGTTTCCAACATCCCCAAAACCAACAGAAAACCCATGTTTTTACAGGTTATTATAAAACCAATTCAATAAATATAAGCATTTATTCACGTTATTATTTTTAAAACACTCAAATATCTACGATGTTATTTGATTCATGTCTTCATCGAAGATCTGAGATTAAAAAACTGATAAGCAGAGAAAATTAAAGTAATTTTGAGTGACTGATGAAGTTGAATGACCAAACGAAAAACAATGTTTCTTGCTTCATATAATGCTATCGTGTTAACAGACATGTAATTACATGTGATACCTATATTTAAACATCCAAACTAATGAAAATTTTCAAAATTAAAATCATCAATAAAACGTTGATTCATCAGCAAGGATTATATTATTACTTATACTTTTTTGAGATTCATGTGCTCCTGTGTGAATAACGTAGTAAACGTGGTTCGTATGATCCAGTTTCTCAGAATAATACAAAACCTGCTAGACACATACACTAAACATAATAGTTGTCAAATAGTTATTACTACATGAGTATCATAAGATATCTTATTACAATACGAAATTGGAGAATTATCAAACAAGACTCTTTAGCCGAAATTGTTAACCAATTGAATATTGTAATATAATGTTACCATTTGAATATCATAGAAAGTAAGACGCAATTTGTCAAAATTCATGTGAACTATAATTTTTCTTTAAATTTTACTCCTTATCCTGCGAAAGATGTGTGACAGTACTTATGTTAACAGTTATACTGCCATGGGTTTAATTAATTAGTTTTCAGTACGCAAATTATTGTTTTTGGTTTTAAAGAAGCATGGATATACAGAGTATCGGGGAAGGAAACGTCGAAAGTTTGAAAAAAGCTGTTTAAACAATTTTAATCATACTTTGTCTAATAAACTACATAGATATTTTGAATGGCTGAGCTGCAATAAACACGCAAATTTTTGTTTGAAAATATGATTTCTACGCAAAACTTTGCATTCTAGAATCATGTAAACAAACCAGAAACATGTAACATGTTTATTATTAACAATATAAATTAATATATTAGTTCAGAAAAAAATTAACCGAGAAATAAAAAAGCAGTCGAACTGTGAAAATTGGGTGCTTTTTTATTTCTAGGTTAATTTTTCTTTCTGATCAAATGTATTCATTTATTTTGTTAATCATAAACAATTTAGATATTAATGAAGTGTTTATATGCTTCTACAACGCAAATAGTTGCCTAGAAAACATATATCCAAACCAACTTTTGAATGTTTATTGCGGCTTAGCCATTTGGAATATCCGTGTAGTTTATTAGACAAAATAAGCTTAAAATTGTCTTAACAGCTATTTTTCGAAGATTCGACATTTCTTCCCCGAATATCCTGTATATGAAAGGCTTGATTTCTGTTGGTTCGCGACGGAACGGCGTTTCGGTTCTTTGGAAATAATTATGAAATTATATTATATATAAATAGCTATTGCTATTATATTAATAATTAATTTGACGCACGTTTCGGGGCCTAAGATTTTAAAAATAAAGGATATATGTATCATAATAACTCTTATGACGACACTGTTCTCAGTTACGTCAAGTTTTAATTTAGAGAATCAAAGTGAATGGTCTACGTTTTCTCACCTAAATAAAGTTTATCTTAATATACATACTATTTACAAAGGGTTTAATGTTCAAAACAAGTGTTGCCTCAACAGCATATATTTTCACGTATTATTCGTAATTGCTATGCAATATTCAATACGGACTATGTGAACCTGCAAAAAGGAAACAAAAAAGAAAAGACCTACTGCAGCAGAAAATCTTTTCTACTCGTCGGGATTCGAACTCGGGTCTTTAAAGTTAACTCACCTGACACGGTTCCCCCTCACCACCAGGTACACGACAAGACTACCTCCTTTCCGATGTGAAAAGAAAGTGAAGCATTTGCAGTTTTTAAAAAAAAACAGGGTGTTCAATTTATCTTAACACAAGATCTATTTTTAAAAAGAGATTTCATTAAACAAAAATCTCTAGCGTTCATATTGTTTTTCGACAATATTATAAAGATCAGTCGGGGCTAATATTATACAGTAGAAAATTGGGGTTAATGTATTACACTTTAAGAGTTGTTATTTATTTATGTCCAAAATTAACAAGAAAATGACAAGTGATAGGAGATATATTCTATTATAATGACCATATAGCAAACACTCAGAATGTAACAATATTTGGGAGGAAAAAAATCAAAACTAAAATGCCTAATTTTTCCAGTCAAAAACTTTACCACCGTGATATAAATCTTTTGATGTTACTTCGTTATTTTTATGACACGATATTTTTGAAAATAGGTTATCATTAAGAAAGAATTAATATTCTTTTCTGCGTTAAAATAATGCAATAATATTAATCGTGTCATGATATACACAGCCTCAAATTTGTGGGGCTAATATGATACAACTTAAGAGGCTAATGTAATACGGGTGTCGGGGCTATTTTGATACACTTTGATAACACGCAGACAACTGGAAGGGACTTTTTTATGTTTAATATTACATCAAAGGCGCTAAAATTCCGATTTGATGTTGATAAACTATCCAAGTGTTTATCTTAGAAAGAAAGACCAGGCGACAATTCATATAGATTTCCTCGTTCTCCTCCCTACCCAATACATGGTGATTCACATATGATTATCAATTGGCGGAGGCTTCTGCTGTTTCAGCGCAAATACTAATTTTTCACTGGAATCACAAGGAACCAGGCCTACAATAGGAGCTAACGCCATCCCTTCAACTCCAGATATCAACTGTTCTCATCCAGTACTTTTGAGTACTGGATGAAAATAATACTGTTGGAAAAAAAATTAAAAAAACAGTAGCCCTCCAAAGAATAAGGAAGCGGTTAGACCCAATAGCAGCAATGATTACTAGTGAAGAGTGGATCATTACTAGGAATGAGTGGAGTGTTTCGTTTTATTATCTTGGTATTAATATTTGTATTATCAATAATGTTCTTGATTATTAGACCTAATTTAATTAGAATTTTGTTGGGATGAGATGGATTAGGATTAGTATCCTATTGTTTAGTAATTTATTATCAAAATTTAGCATCAACTTCAGAAGCGTCGGCAATGAGCGCAACAATGGATGCTGTGGGCAGCAACAATTGACGCTCCCAAATTTGGACACATATTTGCTTATCAATTCCTGTTAAAATTGTTTTGTTTTTCAGTTAGAATTGCTGTGTTTAAATGTTCTTATAAGTCTTGTTTATGGACCACTAATTCGTGTTTCGAATACATAAAATTATTTTTGCCCGATCTCAAGATATTCTAAAATCATTCTTAAATATTATATTTTCTTTTAAATGATGATCTACAAGTACAACCAAACAAATCATAATTAGTCTCTTCATAAATAATTAAGAAATTAAACAGTTATAGATGTCCCGGAAAGCAGTAAGCCCGCTAAAACATTTCATTTTCGCTGCGAACTCTATTTCAAAATCTATTTTAATTTGCCACTTTAGTTATTGAAAAGGGTAAAATAATTTGGAAAGTAAATGAATGAATACTATTATAAATACGAATTACCTAATGCATATCTGCGTGTATATATATATATATATATATATATATATATATATATATATATATATATATATATATATATATATATATATATATATTTCTCGACTTGAAACTTGATTACAACATTTTATTGAACGTAGAGATATTCTAACATTAACGTTAAGTAAATAAAGGCCGGAATTACACTGTAAAAGATCTTTGTCAAAGATATTTTATAAAAGAAATATGACAGTGTAATAGCCAATATTTTATAAAAGATTTCTTTTAGAAAATTTCTTGGATAAAATGTAGTCTCCGGCTTCCAAGTTTTATCATATTTGGTAACATGGCGTCCGATATAGGGGTATTGCTTCAACCAAATCATAATTGCTGAGTGCGAGTAATTAGAATGTTTATATAATACTGTCCATCCGAACTACAAAAGTAAAACCAAACGAATTAACGTTTGTAGGACACTTTTTCCCGGGAAGTGGAAAATATGGTGTTTGGAAAATGCCCAGTTCAGGAAGATAATTTTTTTAAACTTCCCTATCAGAGGACTGAATTTCGAAAGAAGGAAGAACGACAAAGAAAATTGAATGTTTCCTCATCAATCCTCAAATAATTCTTCATTTCGAAGGTCTTTAATCAATCCTTCACAATGTGCGACCCATAACCTCACCATGGCGTTGTTCTAAAACCTCACCCTCAAACGTTTTCTTATTTACCTTTTGCTACATTAGCATTAAACATAGATTAGTTATAATAAAACATAAAGTAGCAAAACACAACTATTTGTGCGTAATTGATTGTAAATGGCGAGCAAACCTACATAAAATTTGGACGAAATGTAATACGCTCATCAAATTTCTTTGTCAAAGTTTTCTCATCAAAGTTCAAGGACTGCCACAAAGTTCTTTATCAAAGATATGTCATATAACTTTTATAGTGTAATACCGGCCAAAGCCGCCGTATGTTATATCTTTCCAATTCATGTCACCAACAATGAACTTCTCGGAAACACATCTCAAATATCCATAGTTGAATATTATAACAACAAAATATCAAATTTTTGTAATAAATGTTCCTTCAAAATTCCGGTATGTTCTCTTTTTCTTTCAGGTTATATTTAAATACTATTATTAAGAGAGAAAACCTCATTGAGATAATTTCAATTAAATCAATGCAACTCGAAGAGCAAACGCTCGTGCGATTTGATGAATAAACGCTAGTTTCTTTCTGTACTCAGAATTCGTCTTGTATAGACTTGTAATTAGTCTTGTATATGTTAGGGCACGGGGATACCAAAATTTAAGAAAACGTTCACAGAATACATTTCTCCCTACAGTACATTACACACAATTTTTAACTGTTTTTGACATTAAATGAAAAATACAGCGTCGTAATAGCGCCTTGTCCGTCCCGACAATCATCCGAAT
>BLKR01004536.1:0-105310 GCA_011170035.1 Teleogryllus occipitalis | reverse complement strand
TTCATCAAGGTTATAGTCTTGAAATTTGTTGAATTGTTTAAATGCTGTATTGTTCTTTTCAATTTGCAAACTATATTGTATCAAATGTTTTTGAAAATTATTAGGAATAAATGTTTCTCTTTTATTTTGAAATTGAAAGCGTTTTGATTTAATATTTCAGTAAATTACTATATTCAAATCTGGGTATGCCATACAATCATAGGCTCTAAATAAATAATTAAATGGATATTTTTACTTTCCCCATTAAGTAATATTTTTCATGGAAAAGAGAAAATCATCGCACATAAAAGTATATTAATTGTGAGAATAAAACACTAAGACAAATAAATAAACTGTTGAAATAAAATCATTACTTGAAGTACTTCTTCAGATACTTTAATATGACATACAAATACATTGAACGAATATAAATATCAGGACTATAACAATAAATATTCAATTCTGAGACTATTCAATAAACAAGTTTTCAATGTTAATTTAAATATCTGAAAAATTCAAGAAACATTTAATGAATTGAAATCATTAGAAAAATATGTAAGGTCTAAGAAATTATGTATTCCATTCAACAACTATTACTTTGTAAATATCACACCATTTTTTCCGAATATCGTATTATAACATCTAAGTATTGATCCGGATAGCCGAGATTGCTTAGGCAATAGTGGCGATATCGGACGGAAGGATCGTGGATTCGAGTCCTGCCTCGGGAATGGTTGTTGGTGTTTGTACGTTTGTGATTGACCATTCACCCATCATCACCATCATCATCATCATCATCATCTCATACTTCATTCCTCTAGGAGTAACAACTTTGGGGTGTAAAAGTGGATTCGGTATACGAAGTGCTGACCCCCCAAGAAAGGTCTCGTGCCCTTGCCCCTGGGAGAATATGACTGGACCTCGGTGTGGGTACAAGTAGCGCATTCGCGTAGTCCTAGGATGACCAACTCACGACCAAAAGAATCTAGATATTGCTTCTAAACTCTTAGGAACTATTATTCAACATACTTACTCAGAATTATTCTCAACTTAATCTCATTCTGAAACGATAAATTTAAATGTCTTCAGTACATGAAAAATGTTTTTTTTACTAAGAGTAATAAAGATCTATTCCCTTTAAACGTGTTTTTGCATATAACCAATTATTATTGTTTTTATTTACCACTACCTCTCCTTAGAACCGTTGGTATTTTTTTCCGACTCTTCTCAGAAGATAAGCATCTATTTTTATTTTTCGACGTATTTCTTCCTGTTTTATGATTAATATTGCACGTTTTCCTTTTTTTATTAAACGTTACGTCATAAATGTGCAGCGATTGTTTCGCAGTTCTCCCAATTCGCTGCTAGACGTCGCTGACGTGTCAAAAATCTCGTTGTATCTGGAGGAGTTGAGCCATCTGCTTGTGCGTTCGCCATCCTTTTCTGGAGATTTACAGGGAGGGAAAGAGAGAGAAAGATAAAACCACGTCGCACGAGCGCGCGCGGGTATTACAAATGCATGGTAGCTTCTGAGTTTCACATGAAGGCTCCGCAGCCCTGTTTCTTTTGTTCTTCCTTTATTCATCCCCGTGTGAGTATTCTCTTTCCTCGCTCCGCGTAACGCCCTGTGTTTCTACTCATCCTGACCGAGTTTGACTGTCAAATGGACGCCGAGTGTCAAGCCGAATCGTGTCATGCAAATGGGATTGCTGAAAGGCGAAAGGCGTGGTGAATTTTCACGACGAAGTGTGTGTATCACGTTCTTTGTATCGTATGTGATACATCTACTTCAACGAGAAATAGAAGAGCACTCATATGAACGTGCAATCATTGCACGCTTCTGAGTTTGAGCACTGTTGCTTACTATTCTTTGTTGGATTTCGGTTTAAGAATCCATCCTGATCGGGGTTTAGCTGTTATTACGTAATCGCTTAAGGGACATGCCATGACAACGCAGGAAGCCCGGTTTCGAATCCCGGTAGGGGTGACAATTCTTTGAACAAATTTAATTGTACATGATATGTTCCATTAGCTATTCTGCATCTTATGAAAGCGAGTAATTTTATTATATTGTGCCAATTGAGGGATATAGATTAAATGTAATCGACAGAAAACAAGTGAATTGATTACTCTAACTACTCTCTACTACTCATTATAAAACTACATCATATATTATTGTCAAATGATATGTGTATATATTTTCTATGGCAAAAAATATAATTATTAAAATATTTTTTATCTGTTAATATTTTCAGTATATCATAAATTCGACTGCGACGTCCAAAGTTGTTTAGTCTTTTAATACACTGAAAAACGGAAATTGCAAATTTACCTGCGCAGTGGAACTGCAATTTGTTAGGGCATTTCTGTTAAAATATCCAAACAAATTTTCTGCGTTTCGAAGTTTCTAGATTAAAATATTCTCATTGAAAGTCGATGGTGTCAGTGTTTGACTAGAATTTCATTCCGTCTTTAGATTATTATTATTATTATTATTATTATTATTATTATTATTATTATTATTATTATTATTATTATTATTATTACTAGTGATAACCTGTGAAAATTTGACGAAGAGATCTGAGATAAATATAAAATACCAACAGAAAACGAAATGACCTCACTATTACGACACCTACGCTGACTTTCTCTTTCCCTGCGTCCAGTTAATGTATGTTTGCGTCTTTTGAGGCGCGTGGGCAAGGATTAGGAATTCGACATAACCTGTGAACAACTTCACTACTTCAGTACAACCGAGCAAAACTCGCTGTCCGAATGTTCTCTACAAAATACACCACAAAAGCAAATACATGCAAACTGTCAACACCACAATGCAATTATTACACTGAAACAAAACCTTGGCGAATTGTAAACAAATTTCAACAATTAAAATAAAGCATCAAGCAGCGTCACCATGAAGCAACCACTCTATGAAAAAAAAATTGACTATTGCTAAACATACTATTAAAGAATGATTTAATTAACTAATTTACACCATAAATGTTGCTGAATCAACACAAACAATATATGATAACACATTTAGGGATCAGATTCTTTCATTTAAAGGAAAAAATAGAACCATTGGTTTAGTAGAAGCTCTGGCGAAATCTCTCTCTGAACGAAGCCATGGCAGAATACCTTATTTTTTAAATATATAGATTATTATTATTATTATTATTATTATTATTATTATTATTATTATTAAATAAGTTAATAAATGCTCAAAAACAAATATAATCATTCACTATTAGAATCTGAAGTTCGCAAAAGGGCGCTAATCTTGTCGAACATGAAGTTTATTACGTGACGTCATGGCCAGAGCCATGTGGGGATGCGTAAAGGGAAGAGATATCCGCTACGAGCTAATTTCCGTGATCGCGGTCAACCCTCTCCTCCCCACTTCCCCTCACACAACCACTTTTCCCACAAATTAGCCCCAACGGCAGTGGTTGGGAATTGGTGCCCACATCATTACAGGTTTGGGGTCTGAATTTATTTAACATCGGAATCGCCAATCCTCTCATAATAATACTATTTTTCAATCAAATTCAAGTTTTACCGCTATGCGTAAAGGAAAGGGGGTTGTGTTTTGCTCCATAAATGTTGCTAGTAGACTTGCTAATAGGTTTTAAAGCAATGAACGGAGAGTAGTAATAACTGAAGACCAAATGAATTATTCTCAACATGTTTACTAAAGAAGGTATTTTATAATCTAACGACTTTTAAAATTAAGTATGGCGGGGAACTTGGAAAATTAAATACTCAAATGTCGATCGACAACTGATTCAATCGTTGGATTGTCTAGCTTGTTGAAATAAATCACAACTAGAGGTGCTACAGAATGGCACAGACTTTCTCGAAGCAACTTTTTCTAGTTCCCTTGGCGTGGAATGGCTTTAAGGTCTTACTTCAATCCCAGGCCAGCTGCCATATATCGTCGCCCAAGTACATTTTTTGACATCTTCTCAACTAAAATATTACTGCTAATAGGAAATTTGAAGATATTTTTCACATAATTATTGATTTTTTGAAAAACATGTTATGAAACACATGTTATTGTTGTTTTGTTGTTGTTTTTTGTTATTGATGTTATTGTTGTTATTGATGTTATTGTTATTATTGTTGTATGGTTGTTTTGTTGTTATTGTTGTTATTGCTGTTATTGTCGTTATTGTCGTTATTGTTGCTATTGTTATTGCTATCATTGTCGTTATTGGTCTCATTATTCTTATTATTGTTAATACCTTTTGTTGCACATTCCTCCACCCTTTCCAGTAGAGGCAACCCCCTTCCCTCTAGATCCACTGCGAAGTGTTGATCGCGCAATAATTGTGTCCGCCTGCGCCAGCGAATTAACTGCCCACCCCCCTCTCCCCTTCCCCTTTCCCCTCCTCGCCCCGGGTTTTTGCTCCACTCTCCTCACCCCACCCACCCACGCCGTGCCCGGCGGCAGGCGCCTCTCGCCCCGCTCTAATTAAACGCCCTTCCGTCCTTCCTCCCCCACCCGCGCTCCCCTTCCTACCCCTTCCGCCATCGCGGTCGGTGCTTCGTTCGCACACGGCTCGCGGGGCGGGATGGAGTGCAGGTGCGGTCCGGCCCACTGCGGCAGCTTTCGCGACCACTCGCGTCCTGCGTGCTTTCCGCGAAATGGGGCGTTTCTTTTCGATGGCGCACCTGTCTCGTCTGAGCCGTGGACTGCCTGCGTGCTCCACAACACGTGGTAGATCACGGGGGATGGGTCTTGTGGGAAAGGAAGAATCAACCACTAGAGCACATACTGGCGATTATAAGTTAATAAGAAGAGAAATTCGCATTCTTCTCGAAGTTTAAGTTAAAGTTTAAAAGTAAAATTTAAGTTGAAAGTAAAATCTGTTCTGCTGCAAAACTGTTTCTATGCAATTAGAGACTATACTGATCGTCAAAAAGAAAAATAATGTTTACTTTAACAAAACCAAGATACAGTATAATGAATTAGTTTACATTTGCATTGTATAATAAAAAAAAGACTCAATATGCCTGTAACAAGTAATGTACTTCAGCTTTACGGTCAATGACCCCTATCTCGATCGGGTTTTTGGCCAGTTGAACAAATGCTGAGATGGCCCCTTGATTTGATTCTAGACGTAAATGTAACTTCACTATGCGCACGTTGAGCTCTTGCTTTGCTTGTAGTGGAAATACAGCTTAGGGTGAGTTACTATTTTGTTAGCAACGCAGAAAAATCAAATCTGCCGTTCGTTTACCGTTACAAATAAGTTTTCTATAACTCGGGAAAGAAAATGTGTAGTTTTTGAAATGTTAATCTCGCGCTTTTTATTTTTTTAAAATTATTCTTATTTTAAACTTTTTATATCTTTTAACTATTAATAGTTAAATTGTTGCAAGAGATTCCGAAACCCAAGAAAGCGAGCGCGGATGGTTTTCTCCCCCATACGTCACATACATTTTTTACTGATTTTAAATAAATAAATAAATACATAAATAAATAAATACGTCCCCTTCCAAGATAAACTTACTTCGTGTTCTTGTTTCTATTTTTCTTTTTTCTTAGTCCTCTCACTAAGTGTTTTCTCCTCTTCTTTTTGGTCTTTTTCCTTCGTCCTGTCCGTCTTCCTTCGCCGTTTGTACTTCCTTCTCCTCTTATTCTTCCTTCTCTTCTTTTTCTTCTTTTTTCCTAATTTTCCTTTTTCTTTCTCCTTTTTTCTTCTTTATTTGCCTCCTTTTCTTTCCATCTTCATTTCTTACTCTTTTCTTTCTTCTTCTTCTTCCTAATCTACTTATTTTTCTCTATCTACTTGTTTCCCAGTCACATATTCTTCGGCGGAAAATGTAGCTCCCCTTTGAACTCCCAGAAATTAAGCCACTTTATTTAGCGCCACCATCATTCTCTGCCGACGCTCGCGGAAACCTTTGTGATTTAAAGGTTTCTTCTGTCAACGGCCCTGCGGCTTAATTAAAGCCCTGGCCTGCGCCTTTCCAATTCCAATCGAGTCTCTATAGAGAAGATATCAGTCGAATGAGGGAGGATATGGGAGGCGATCCGTGGCATTGGGGTCCTCCCTCATATGTCACATGCTGTTTTCACTATTTTTTGACGAAAATAAATCAACATCAAAACGACTCGCCATCCGTCACTAGATTTGGGTCTCAAATTCTGGTCGATCCATGTGTTCATGTCTTGCATTTAATGTCTTATGATAATCTTTAGTTTAAAAAAACTCATCACTTGACACGTCTATAAGATTCTTACAGTTCTTGCCCTTACAGTTTCAAACCCACTAAAATAGTTCGTTTCCATTATGTTACACTTTTCCATTTATCAGATTCTTTGTTCTTTTTCATAGCTTTTCAATTTATTTTCTTCAAAGTGTCTTTTGCATTCCAACATTCCTTGTACCACTTCTTTGTTCCCGCGGTCTAATATGGTAGGTCCATCTGTTGCCAGTTAATATCATTATGTGACCAGTCAACTTTCATTCTAATGTACTTGATTTTCAGTTTTTTTCTAGTTGTTCTTTCCGTTATCATGCTGTTCCTTATTTCATCGTTTAGTTCATAACAGCTTTCTTTCCATCTTCTTCCTATAGTGTTCATTTTCTACGACACCATGTCTGTCTCATCAGCAACATAAGTACCATTCGAATACTATTCTATATAATAATAATAATAATAATAATAATAATAATAATAATAATAATAATAATATATTATTCCGCCAGAAACCTCAGCTATACAATCCTTTTCCATGTGTACCTCCTCAACAGGAAGTTGAATTGCTTCAATTGAGACGAAACGCGTTGAATTACTGTATAAACGTATGCATGTGTGAACAGATGTATACATGAATAAATAATTCCCTACAGAGTGGAATAAATGTATACACGAATGTATGAATAAATGGATTATAAATAATTTATTAGAACATGAATTGATAATTTTAAAACTGATTAAATTAGTGAATAGTGGATTATAGATATGAACGTTTAGGTAGGCATATAGGAAGAAAAGCCAACAACGGAGATGGCTAGAACTATGCAGTTAATCTAGAAGAAACGAGAAAACAAATAAACTCGTGGAACAATCCGTCAATATAATATGAGTTTTTAATATTATGTTCATAACTTAAATAAATTATTATTGCATTTATAGTAGGCCTTTTTCCCCCCTGTAGTTTTCACGTTTAATCGGTTTTTGTCATTGTTTTCAGAACCTGTCTCGCCTATAAAAATAGTTGGAATATATAATCAGCGTGTTTTCATCACATGGATCTTGAACTAGGTTTGAGATATCTTACCATCATCTTATTAGAGATGTTTTCAAATGTAAGTACACATTTTTAAACCAAAAAAAATTGCCTTACTGAATCAGAAAATATATTTGAAAAATCTATTTCATTTTGAACGTTTATGAATATTACTTTACTCATCTTGACTTATACGTTTGAGAATCTTCCTTATGAAGTTTGAGCATTACTATCTTGAGAAATTAAAATGTTATTAGTCTGTGTCAAAATTTGGTGTTTGCAATACTTTGAACTATTTTTTTTAAATAAAGGGCCTTATTGAGTAGTTCCTTGTTATCATAACCCCTATCTTTTAAGTCCAATGTTTTGCTTTTGAATGTATACTTTTTATTTTATTTTTTTAAATTTTGATGTATTAGTGGTAGACTGTGGATTTATGAGTTCATTTTTGTTCACTACGCCACAAACACAAATATAATAACGTTAAAATCACGTATTTTGTGTTGGACGGTCAAACTAGTCGTCAGCAGTTAACAATATGGCAATGCGGGACCTGCCAGCTTGTCCTCGTTCAGTCATCGATAATGAAGGCATTAACTCTGACGTGAGCACCGCGAGCGACAAATGACCAGCGGCAGACGCAACGCAGCGGCTGTTGGCACGACTGTCACAGCCTCCGGAATTTACGCGTAATTTGCGACAATCTCCGGTCGCCTGACAGTCGAATGTGAAACAAGCAAAGATCGTGTGTTGCAGTTCACATTATGTAGAGTAGAAGCTGGAGGGAACCACGCGTAATTAAAACGTAGGAATTGATTGATTAAACAAGGTTCTTTAAAGGAAAGATGCCCATTAAAATGCATTCTACTTCGACATAAATTAAGTTTCACAAGTTACATTTATTTTATTCTTGCTTACTCTAAGATTCATGTAATTCTTGTGTAAGATAGTACTGGAATTGAAGGAAATATACTGTAATTTAATATTACAGTGTTTACATAATCTTTAAAGCTTCTCGAATAGTGGAAACAAAGTTATCTATTTTAGACCAAGTTTATTTCTGAAATATTTGTTAAATGACATACATTTTAAAGCAAATTGTGAATGGAAGAGAGAAGCCACGTATTAATTAGTTCATGTTACATTAGTTGAAATCTGCCCATATTAAAAGAATTGTACGAGGATATTTAAATATTAACCCGTTTCTGTGTGTCACGTATTTTTTTAACTTCTTGTCACCTCTCCTTCACATTCGGTTTATTCACTTCCAAAAGTTGAAAATACATTAATTAGACTGTTGGTGATGTAGATACCTTATTAATTCAAATTAAATAAACAGAGGTTGTCTGGTATCAAGTTTCTATTTCGCTTAAGATCTTTTCGATCGCGTAAATTAATATATAAATATATAAAATATAATAATATATATTTTTTATATATTAATTTGTAGATAATTTGGTTTAATGTATAATTATATCTATTAATGTATTTCCAGCTCTGACGATGATCGCTACGCGATCGAAAAGATCTTAAGCGAAATAGAAACTTGACACCAGACAACCTCTGTTTATTTAATTTGAGTTGAAAATACAATACAATTACTTAAAAAGTTTACTTTTTTTTGTTTTTGGAGATAAGGTTCAATATTTATAGCCCAAGTTAATTTGCACTGAAAAGTTAAAAGAAAGGGCATTCTGTTTCTTTAAGCCAAGCTGTTAAAAGTTTACAAAACTCTCGTATAAGTTCTCTCAAAACCTAAGAATTTAGAAGTAGCATAAGACGTTACAGAAAAATTATATAATATTTGGTAACTTGAACTGCTTTTTATATCCAATATATCAAGACTCGTAATAAGCGGAGTAACATGTCGAAGTGATTTTATTCTAATTTTATTTCAATGACGTTAAGAGTGAAGTGATAATATTCTGATTTTCTTCGCTTTTTTTCTACGCATGCCAAAGACATGTCAAATAAAAAACTCAAATCATTTCTATAATGGAGAAAATATAAATATTACATCAGAAAATGTCCTATCTGTGGCAATCCTATTCAGACAACCCTAAGAAACCGTATTCCAACCGCATTCAATTTTGTCGTGGAGTTAAAACCTTCTGATCTCTTGCTTCTCATGTATTATACAGTGAAGCAAAGTATTAATGAGAATTACTGACGATTATTTAAAACTTTCTGAACGTACTCCAAATACTCTAAATTAAAATGTTTTGAATTATTTTAAATTACAGATAAATTATTATTATACAGTAAACACCCGTTAGCACGAACTCGCTTAACACGAATTACGTTATAAGAGGAACAAAACGTTGGTCCCGGCAGGGGATTACGTTAATTCGGACATTTTTAATGCTCGGATAAGACCCCGATTTTTATAACCCGAACTCCGATTATTTCGGTGCCTTGTAATTCGTGTTAATGAGGATTTTACTGTATTAGAAAATGGCAAATCTTTTGACATGTCTTCCTAATAACATATTCTGCTTTGAATTTGATCTATTACTCCTCATATGTCATCAAGAGGAAAAAGGCCAGTATTGATCAGAACTGCCGTCGACGGACAAGAAACTGCATCAAAGGAACTGCACCGGGGGACAAGAAGGCGGCCATCGCGTGCTTCGCTGGGGGATTCCCAGGAGGTCGAGCGTCTCTTGTTTTTCCCGTCTCCTCTTTTCTCCGCTAGGCGGCGCGCGGGTCGCCCTCCGCAGTCGCATTAAAAAATACAACCGATATAAAAGCGGGGATCTATAAACCAAGAACCTCGGCGTGCGTGGCGAGGATTCCATTGGGACTGCCAACTTGAGCGACTCGCAAACTCTAACTGAACTGCGTGGCGTTACCAATCTCCGCAAACCAACTTGGCCCAAGTTCTGTGGTGGATTGGTTGGGGAATGTGTAACACCGTTGGGACTCATGGGTATTATTAACAGCGATATTGAATTCGCAGTGGGATGTTGGCCTCTTTCCCGCCAGTGTATGTCGGTTATGATGGAGAGGCATGGTGCGCACTCCGCTACACACACACACACACACACACACACACACACACAAATACTTGTACATTAATGCAGATACTAGCCCACATGCATACTAACACGCCCGAATACGCGCACGCATTCAAACTCACGCACGCATTTAAACACTCATGCACATTTAAACACACACATTCTTATTTAAACGCGCGTACATTCACATTCACACTCATTAATCATCACATTCAGGCCTACTCATATTCACATTCAGACCCACTGATATTCACAGGCACACTCGCATTCACATTCAGACACACTGATATTCACAGACACACTCACATTCACATTCAGACACACTGATATTCACAGACACACTCACATTCACATTCAGACACACTGATATTCACAGACACACTCACATTCACATTCAGACAAACTCGCATTTACTTTCAGACGCACACATTGACATTCAGACACACTCACGTTCAGATACTCTCACCTTCACATTCCGGCACAAATATACGCTCGGCGCCCCAGTCGGGGTTGAAGGTGGGTGGCATGGGAAGATCGTGTTCGGTTTGTGGACCTTTGCTCAGGGGCGGTTCTCTAGCTTTCGTTGGTTGTTAGTGATTCCCGACGCGTCAACTACTGAAGTCATTAGTTCCGTAAGTGTAGTGAATGTTTTTGTATCGGTAGGGGGCGATGATCTTCCCCCGATGGATGGCGAGGTGCGACGCCGACCTACCGTCGGATAGTGGGGTTTCCTCAAACCAGATATATCCCATCTACAGCGGGTCACCGCCCCAGGTGGGACAAGTTGTAAACTGCTGACCGGTCTACCGACATGTGTGGAAGCGTAAGTGTGAATGTAAGGGGGTGAGGATGGAAGGAAGAGGAAGGAAAGATTGCGTGCGGTCTGTGGCTCGTTTGTTCTGATACTGCTCCGGCATTCGCCTGGTGTTGATCGGAGAATCCACGGAAAACTACCGATCAGAGCAGCCGGCCGCTAGAATTATCCTCGAGACTGCGAGACTCGAACCTACGATCTCCCGGTCAGCGGAGTTTCCATCAACCAGGCATCTCCCACCAGCAGCAGGGAACTGCCCCAGCCGGGGCAAGCTGCAGTGACATCAGTTGATGCCCTGAGCCATCTCTTCCGGTCTAACCTTCATCTGGAGCTAATCAAGGAAACTGCGGAAATCACCAGTCACAGCAATTGAATTTCGTACTTAAACATGGGTCAGGTCACATTTTTTTCTCATGCTGAACTGCAATTAAATTTTGGCATCTCTCAGGGTCAGATCCGCATTCTCCCAGTTATTGGCACACTCCTTTGACAGATGTATATATTTTTGTCGCTGCTTCTGCTGGTTATAAGAACTGGTAGAAAGACATTCTGACGCGATAACAGCTTCTAATCCGGTGTAGATGCGGGTTGCAGAGTTTAAGAAATGTAATGTGTCTAAACGATCTGTAGAATATGAATTTTTGATCTAACCATCACAAATTCGACAAAATGGAAAATTGATGAGAGAAATTGACGCTACACAATGGCTCTTGACCAGCGAGCATTATTAGCAAACATGAACATGATGTTTGATAATCAAAATAATACATAGCGTATTTACTATTTTGATGTCTGTACAAAGAAATATTTACAGTTTAAAACGGTCATCAATATTACATTTTCACTATTCTTTCCGTTTGGGAAGATTCCTAAAAAAAAACACGGTGTGTTCTATTTCCGGGATTGCGATGGGTGACATGCCAACATAAACTGCTGAAACAATGTTCTCACTCCACAATAAATGGTCGGGCAATAACAATGAGGGACATGGCCACAGTATTATGCTCAGTTTCAACTCTCGTTGTGGGTTCTTCGTTTGTTTTGCATCCGACTGTCTAGTGACTGTCACAGTTCCCAGTGTTCCATTTTATTGATTTATTCGTTGAGGATTATACAAGCAGCCTGAAATTCGTGTTGCGCAATCATGAAACCTATTAATCGTATTTTCTGGGATAATCTAGCATCTGACTATTACGAAAGAGTGATGAATAAATTTGTATAGAAGAAACGAATTTGTATAGAAGAGAAGATCATATGTGGTGGAATGTAATTACAACCTTCATCATGCGACACTCAGTAAATGGTATACGCATTAGTCATAGGTCACCTCATTTCATTTAATAAATATACACAGGGTATATTTCTGTTTTAAAACTTAGAAATAATGACATTTATGTAGTAAGTTGGAAATAAATAGCTACTGGTATTCCCTTAAATCTAAATCTCGATGATCAACGTTTCGTTTTCTGCCATGAATGGGTAAGTAAATATCTTTTAAGGGGTTGCTTTTGTTATTTTAAATTCTGGATTGTCGCGGAGAGATGACAATTATGGGGTGATCCGCACCCGTATTTTCCAATCTAGACCTCTTTTCAAGCATACCATACGTTGCAACGCCCAGGAGTGACTTTTCCGTCAGGTGTCATTCTTTTAATATTGTGAGAGATCTCGAAATGATGTTGAGAACTCCAGAGACGCCACGATCCTGCCAGATAGCAGTCGGGCGATGGCGCTCAACAACCCGCCCAATTATTGATAGATTGTTTCGTTATTCCGAGCGCGTCAACTGCTAAAGTCATTCGTCTTGTAAGTTTAGTGTTTGTTTTTGTCTGCGTGAGGAGGCAGTGATCATTCCTCAGAGGAGGTAGTGATCATTGATATGGGGAGATCTGGCGCAGAACTGTCCGTCGGCTTGTGGATTTTCCCCAACCAGGTATCTCTCACCAGTGGGGCCCCGCCCTAGCCGGGACGGGCTATTAGCTCCCGACCGGTCTCTCAACACGTGTGGAAGTGTAGTGTGTGTAAGGGTAACTATGTAAGAGGAGAAGATAGGAAAAAGAGGGGAGGAAAGTTTGTGCGCGATCTGTGGCCCGTATGTTAGGGTACTGCTTCGGTATCTGGCTGATGTTGATCTGAGAAACCACGGAAAACCAACGATCACAGCAGCCGACCTCCAGAATTCTCCTCCAGAAGCAGCTGAAGTTGACCTATATAGGTCTTGTCAAAAATCCTGCCACCGTCAGGACTCGAACCTTAGAACCTCCCGGATAGAGAGGCACAGCAATGCCAAAAGATTGAACAATTATTGCCATCAGCCACCTAAGCCGGGGTTCTCATTATCACGCACACAAGTCCCCAAAAAACCTTTTGCAGGTGCGCATGGTGCAAAGTTCCTACGTACATATACCGTCCGCTCCTTGGGGCCTGCATGCCTTGGGATGTGCTGTTTTTCTCAGTTCGACGTTTCTCTTTCTGCCGGGTGGCGTTCTCGGCCGAAGGGGTGAAGTGGAGGGGGCAAGGAGGTGCTGCTGTCCCGGGACCGCCAGCGACGCGTCCCTTGGGTCCTCCTGCTGTCCTGGCGCTCTCTTGCCCTCGCAGGCCGCTCAACGACGATTGCTCGGGGCGAATGTTCGGCTCTGTGCACTGCGACACACCTCGCGCGATTGGACTCTAGACTGCTGGATTGTTAGGCTGTTGGGATGGTGGACAATTGACTATTGAATGTTGCCTGTTGAACTGTTGCATGTTTCGACTGTTGCAAGATTCGACTGTTGCAAGTTTCGACTGTTGCAAGTTTCGACTGTTGCATATTTCGACTGTTGCATATTTCGACTGTTGCATATTTCGACTGTTGCAAGTTTCGACTGTTGCAAGTTTCGACTGTTGCATATTTCGACTGTTGCATATTTCGACTGTTGCAAGTTTCGACTGTTGCAAGTTTCGACTGTTGCAAGTTTCGACTGTTGCAAGTTTCGACTGTTGCAAGTTTCGACTGTTGCAAGTTTCGACTGTTGCAAGTTTCGACAGTTGCAAGTTTCGACTGTTGCAAGTTTCGACTGTTGCAAGTTTCGACTGTTGCAAGTTTCGACTGTTGCAAGTTTCGACTGTTGCAAGTTTCGACTGTTGCATATTTCGACTGTTGCAAGTTTCGACTGTTGCAAGTTTCGACTGTTGCATATTTCGACTGTTGCATATTTCGACTGTTGCAAGTTTCGACTGTTGCAAGTTTCGACTGTTGCAAGTTTCGATTGTTGCAAGTTTCGACTGTTGCAAGTTTCGACTGTTGCAAGTTTCGACTGTTGCAAGTTTCGACTGTTGCAAGTTTCGACTGTTGCAAGTTTCGACTGTTGCAAGTTTCGACTGTTGCAAGTTTCGACTGTTGCAAGTTTCGACTGTTGCAAGTTTCGACTGTTGCAAGTTTCGACTGTTGCAAGTTTCGACTGTTGGAAGTTTCGACTGTTGCAAGTTTCGACTGTTGCAAGTTTCGACTGTTGCAAGTTTCGACTGTTGCAAGTTTCGACTGTTGCAAGTTTCGACTGTTGCAAGTTTCGACTGTTGCAAGTTTCGACTGTTGCATATTTCGACTGTTGCATATTTCGACTGTTGCATATTTCGACTGTTGCAAGTTTCGACTGTTGCAAGTTTCGACTGTTGCATATTTCGACTGTGGATCAAGTTAAAGTTTCCTGACTGTTGCAAGTTTCGACTGTTGCAAGTTTCCTGACTGCTGCAAGGTTGGACTGTTGCAAGGTTGGACTGTTGCAAGGTTGGACTGTTGCAAGGTTGGACTGTTGCGCGGTTGGACTGTTGCAAGGTTGGACTGTTGCAAGGTTGGACTAAGCGTAAGGTTGACTGTTGCAAAGGTTGGACTGTTGCAAGGTTGGACTGTTGCAAGGTTGGACTGTTGCAAGGTTGGACTGTTGCAAGGTTGGACTGTTGCAAAGGTTGGACTGTTGCAAGGTTGGACTGTTGCAAGGTTGGACTGTTGCAAGGTTGACTGTTGCAAGGTTGGACTGTTGCAAGGTTGGACTGTTGCAAGGTTGACCGTTGCAAGGTTGACTGCGCTGCAAGGTTGGACTGTTGCAAGGTTGGACTGTTGCAAGGTTGGACTGTTGCAAGGTTGGACTGTTGCAGCGTGGTTGACTGTTGCAAGGTTGGACTCGTTGCGCGTTGACTGCGCGCAAGGTTGGACTGTTGCAAGGTTGGACTGTTGCAAGGTTGGACTGTTGCAAGGTTGGACTGTTGCAAGGTTGGACTGGGCTGCAAGGTTGGACTGTTGCAAGGTTGGACTGTTGCAAGGTTGGACTGTTGCAAGGTTGGACTGTTGCAAGGTTGGACTGTTGCAAGGTTGGACTGTTGCAAGGTTGGACTGTTGCAAGGTTGGACTGTTGCAAGGTTGGACTGTTGCAAGGTTGGACTGTTGCAAGGTTGGACTGTCGGAAGGTTCCTTGAATAAATGTTTTCAATTTTTTCTGGGTCTTTTTCAGCCAACAGGTGGTTACCCTCCATCTTCTGATGGAACGTGTATTCGATCATACTCTAGACAACAACCGACTTGCGGGCTCTTCTGATGTGAGGTCCGCAGATCGCGAGACCCTCCGCAACAACACATGAGTATCAAGGGACAAATGACCATGCCCAAGGCGGTGCTCGAATCCACGACCCTTCGGACCAAAGCGCAGAGTCAGTACACACTCTTAGCCATCTTCATCTTCCAGGTCGGCAATTTTTACATGTACATGTTCGCACATATGCGTGTCTTTTTATGGAGAAAGTTTTATTTTGTTCATGCGGCTCCTTTTTTTAAACTCCACTTGACGTTACTGCACAAGATTTTTCTTCAATTAAATGCAGTTCCCAATCCAACTGGGTTTCATTGTTGGTGGGCGTTGCCGTGTGTCGCGGGGCTGGGTCGAGCAAGACTGGACAGCGGGCGGCGTGGGATGTAGACGGGACGAAAGTAATGCTGAGCAACGACACGACAGCGAGGGGAAGACGGTGGCGGAGCGTAATTCTGCTAGAATAATCTGAAAAACAATCATTTATTGCCTTACTTACGGTAACTATTACATTCGTATCCTATATTATTTCAGTAGTATTTATACATTTTGCGCTCTCACACTCAACCAATTTTTTTATAAATGAGGTATCTAAAGAAAGAGAATTGATGAATTTGTTCAAAAAGAATAGATATTCGTGTCAAATGCAACCCGCAACATTCAGCAGTATTTTTTAAATCTAAATCGTTAAATAACTTCTAAAGCATTTTAGGGCCTTAAAAAACTACACTTTTGTGGCCAAAGGCTTCAAAGAAACGTTCCTCACACCATAATCTATACGATGAGATCTTCTTAAACATTCTATTAAATTTTTGCTGGTTGGACGATTGTCGATTCTGTAGAATCTGTAACTGTATGTGAAATTAAACTAATCAGTTGTTAATATACGCGAATGAATTTCACGGGTATTCCTATCTGCTCGGTAATAAAGTTAAATAAGAATAAATTTTATTGACAAGGGTGTATTGCATTGTTATCAATTACTAGGAGACATATAGAACAAGTAACGGGGGATAAGAGGGTCTTAAAGAAAAATATGTATTATAGGATTTAAAATGAAAATGAAAAAATAGGGAAGAGGGGAGGGTTAACATGCGAAAGTTCTCTTACAAGTACGCTAGTATATGTAATTTTTTATTTTTGTGGAAAACTTAAATAGTAATAATAATTTTATTAAGCATTGTTGTCACGTTGTTCACCTCTTTTTGTTCACAAGCACCATAAAAAATTCAACTTTATCATGGAAGAATCCTGACGCAAGTGGGGATTGTAAAAATTCCCCGTCATAAAGAATTCATTAAATTGTAGGTACAAAAGATGTTCTTTCCTTAGAGTAAAGGCAAGCCAGCTGTTGAAAGGTACTGTATGTTGCAGGAGAGTATGACTATATTTTTTAATTTAGCTGATATCACAAATGTTCTGGGAACGTATATAGACCCCACGCAACTACCTAAGAATTAAAGATATGTTGTCAAACAATACTGTTTGCATAGAATGTCTGGATAACCAATAAAGTATTTAAACCGATCTGGTCGCTATAAACTGACTCTTTTGGAACATCTGGCGATGCAATTGGATGGTTTTCGCAGCACAAAATTGATTTCGTAATTTGAGGGGTTCATGTAGGTTTGTGCTGGATATCGGCGCCGCACCATGCCAGGGCAATTAAACGTTTTAGAACTCATCTGCGGTGTTGAGACTGCAAAATAGCTTCATCAGAGTTTTGGGAGAGCCATCGATGGTGAATTGGGTTGTTTATAAGCATTCTGCCACAATTTCTCTGCCTGGCACAATGGGAAATTCTGAAAGACAATTATATAAAAACTATTAGTTTACCCTAAGAATGATTGAATATTGAAGTTGTCAATGTTACCTTGCCTTAGGAGAACAGAAGATCGTTTTTATGTTGTAATTCGGGCGAAATACAATTTCAGGCAATTGTCCGCGCCAAAACACCTCTGTGCATGGAGTCTACACGGCTGTAAGGTAGCCCCGCAACCAACAGACAAAATCTAATTTTTTCAGTGCATCCAAGATCTGAATTACTACTACGCCTTTTTACTGACTGACTTTTTACTTTTGTGAAAACCTCGGCTGAAAAGGTCTCCAACAATTGACTCTGGTGGCGTCATATCAAGAAATGCTTTTCATTCCCAGAAGTGCCAACAATGCCAGTTCCCAGTAGTTGGCGCAATCTCGCGAGCGTAATGAAAGCAGTTCAAACTTTTGAAAGCAGTTTGTCCTTCTAAAGTGTTTCATACGAAAGACGTCTTTGCCTTTGTCTCTGGAAACCAGTCTGCGGTTTTTTCAGAAAAAATATACGTCCACCTCGGGACGTTTAAAATGCACGTCCGTTGATGTTATGCTGGAATTGTTATAAATGATAGATTTCCAAGTACGGCGCCATATTTGAATTAATTTTGGCCTCCAATGTGCCAACATGCGGAGTCAGAAGAATTAAATATCCCTGATCGCGACGCGCCGGCGATGTACAGCGTCAGCGATTAGCGAAAAGCTACAAGAGCTGAATTTTGAAGGCACTATCAAGTTAAGCTAAATACACTATTGGTAATTGGTAAAAGAAACAAAAAAATAGAGATTTATTGCCAATAATATGTCTCAGAACAAAATTATTTTGTAAAAATAAATAACGAATAGATATAATAAAAAAGTAAAAAAAAAAGATAAATGTATGGTCGACAGAGGACAACCCTTAAAAGACAAAAACAAGCTTCCAACTTTCGTATCAGGTGAATGATAACGCATGTACCTGCAATTTCTGGCAGAACGGGAGGTGGCTCAGAGCATCAACTGATGTCACTGCAATGCCTCTCACCGGGAGGTCCTGGATTTTCGACACTAGCTAGATAGCTAGGTCGAGTTCTGTAGCTGTCTGGCAGAGAATTGCAGCTGACTGCTCTGGTTGGTAGATGATCAACACCAACCAAATACCGGAGGAGTACCCTCACAAATGGGCCACAGACCACGCGCAATTTTTCCTTCCCATTCCTTATCCTATTCCATCCCTTACTTACACACTTACATATATTACACTACCACATATGTTAGACGCTTAGAGACGGTCGGGAGCGTAGTGGTTATCTCAGCTTGGGCGGTGTCCTGCTGGTGGGAGATACCTGGTTGAGGGAAACCCCACTAGTTGATTGTAGGTCGGCGCCGGATCCCACCATCGAGCTGGGGAAGGTCACTGCCACCTCCCATGATAAAACATGCCATATACTTGCGGAACTAATGACCTGAGCAATTGACGCGCTCGGAATTAATAATCAACTAGATAATCAAATATCGAATTTTGGGAACACAGAGGACCTAACCTTCTCCTGGTACACTATTGGATTTTTATTCTGTCGTAAACGATCATAAAAGTATGAGACACTATTTTCGATTCATTCATGGAACGTTACATCGATTCAATTGGTACAATTCAAGTCAGTTCAATTCAATGAGATGTGGCGAGAATTGGGTCATAAGGCTTGCTTGTCCACGCAAATTTTGCTACGCTTCTTTCGCCAGCTTGCGGAGAGAGAAGATATCTCGGGCAACGAAACAGACGATTTTAATTTAGCTCAAAGACTTCTTTTAAGCTTGAGGCTTTAACTCTTTCGATCCTACGGACGTAACTCTTCCGATCCTACGGAATTGATACGTCATCTTCATTTTACTGCTGTGTCCTATGGACGTATGTCATGCATCCTTCTACATTTATCGTCTTTGACAGGCAATAAACATCTATCGGACGTTCGTAGGCACCTACAATACTCTTTTTGATATGATTAATGTGGTCGCAGGACAAATGCCAAAGTGTACTTCTATTTGATGCAAGTGTTTGAAATTTTCCAGGAAGCAATTGGATATTCATAGTTGCGGGCACTGTTCATTACTTTCAGAATTCTTTGTAAGTAGTGTTCGTGCTGTTAGCGACATATACAGATGTTTAGAAGACATGGATGTGAAATTCAGAGCGACTTCAAACGTTAGAAGTTCAAGAGTTTTTGAATAATGGATCGGAACTTGATTCTTCTGATGAGGACGTCGATTTTATTTCTGGGCTGTTGTCTTGTTTGATCAATGAAAATTATATCGAGGAGAGTACGAATGCGAATGATTTTATTGGTGAGTCTTTTCAAATTCAAGAGTTTTTACTTCTTTTAGAATGTTGTGAAATTGATAAAAAATCTTAATCACCAGTGTTTGAGAAAACCAGTGAAATAACATTTCCTGTAAATCAAGACTCACGTGAACTAGATTTTTTTGCATCATTTTTTACCACAGTATATTTCGAAAAGTAAAGGCAGAAATAAATAAATATGCAAATGGAACTATATCTGAACTTCATCAAAGTATAATTACAATGCACCAGTATTGTTCACACATGAAGTTCACTGCGTTTCCCCCATATTTTTTAAATTTGTTACTTTCTGCAAAAATATAAAATTGCCAACATGCTTTTCATTGATCTACGTTCTCACTTATCTCTCTCTTGAATTACATTTCTCCCTTATTATCAAATGAACATAACATTAATACATATTTAATAAGAGAAGACAATACTACATATTTTGTCAATTTTCAACTGATTTGTACGGTAGTTTTTGTTTTACAACGTTTTGAATAACAGCTATATTGTCCAGGACACAGGAGTTACCCTTATGGTGTATCCTTCAGGATTGAATGTATTAAGCTTTTACATTCAGTAAATCTGCACAACATGGGACAGTCATATTTACTTCGACCGAGTTTGAACCCCCAAACGTGAGTATAAAAGCCTGATACGCAAACCGGTATACCACCGAAGACGCAACGGGAGAGATTGCCCAGAGCATCAACTCCCTCTGACCAGAAGGTCCTAAGTTCGAGTCCCAACGGTGGCAGGAATAGCTTCTCAGCTAGGTCGAATTCAGTCGCTGTCTGGAGGAGAATTCTAGCGACTGGCTGCTCTGATCGGTAGTTTTCCGTGGTTTCTCCGATCAACATCAGGCGAATGCCGGAGCAGTACCATAACAAACGGGCCACGGACCGCGCGCGATCTTTCCTTCCCCTTCCTACTCTCTCTCTCTCTTTCCTATCCTCACCCGTTACACACACACGTTTATATTAACATTCACTACACTACCACACATGCCGGAAGACCGGACAGGGACTAAGACCTTGTCCCGGCTGGTGCGGTGCCCCGCTGGTGGGAGATATCTAGTGGGAAAAACCCCGCTAGCTGACGGGAGGTGGACGCCGGATCTCGCCATCCAGTGGAGGATGAACACCGTCTCTTCCTGAGCAAAAACCCGCCCTACACGTACGGGACTAATGACCACAGTAGTTGTCGCGTCCGGAATCACTAATAACCAACGAAACATCCGAAGTTGTAATAGCAAATATTCCAAAATGTCATATGTTGATGCCTTCTGGTTCTCACTAAAATCGCGTAGAGGCGGTCTTAAGATACGCGGACCTCAATTTAAAAACCTATCACTGATATTAAAGAAAATATTGAAGAATAACAAAAAACTTAAATTATGAATTAAATTTCATTGTGTTCTTTTATTCATTAAAGTGAATTAATAACATGAGAGTTTGATATTTTCCCGTCATTTCTGACTGGTTACCCCTTGGGCCCCACGGGTAGCTCACTAGTCAGCGTGCTCACTGTCTACGACGATATCCCGAATTACGGGTTAAATTCCGGTCGGGTAAGATTATAATCTGCGAATTCCAGTGGCGAATCCTGAACATTATTACAAGTATACCGTACTTTATGAAATTCCATATTTAATTTTTTTTATATTTTATATATTATTACAAGTATACCGTACTTTATGAAATTCAATCTTTAAATATTTTTCAATGAGACAATTACGCAAACCACTAACTTTTAGATCATTAACACATTCCATTTTCACGAAAACTTGAGAGAAGCGTAACTTACGTGCGACCAGAGAAGGACTGTTCACCGCAATATTTTGCGGTGCCTGCCGACCGTCCAGACGCGCATCCTCCCCTCTCCCCGCCCTTGAAGCATGAGGAGCCCTTGGTTATCGCGGCTGGCATGCGGTGCCTTCCCCTGCGCTAGCGAATTCTTTGGGCAGCATTAAGGACTGTTTGAAACTTCTCAATCTACCGCACTGCATAGAGCTTACGGATGCAAAAGACTGACTTTCGGTAGCAAAACAGTTTTTTCCGCATCTGTTTTAAAGCTTTCAAAATGTCAATTTTTTTAGAGGATTACCAAACTTATGAAATATTATACACATCGAATTACTAGGTATACCGACGGTATACACGGTGATTGGAGAATTCGCCACTGAAATTCCGTACTTAATAATTTTTCTATAAGACAATTACACAAACCACTAACTTCTGGATCATTAACACACTCCATTTTCACATAAACTTGAGAGAAGCGTAACGTACTAACGACCAGAGGACTGTTGACCGCAATATTTTGCATTCCTTGCAATTTCCCATTATTAAAATCGTTATTATTAATAATATGGTTATGTCCCTTATACAATGAAGTGAAGTGTAGTGTGGTGGGGGGCATGGGAGGGGAGGGGAGTGCAGTGTAGTCCAGCGCAGTGAAATGAAGTGAAGTGGAGTGAAGTGTTTTAAAAGCTACAAGTCAACTTACAGATAACTCAAAATCAATCTCTAATTCTAATTGTAATCATATTTGTAAATATTCGTAATAGTTTTGTAATTGTATATCTAGTTGTAATAATGTTTGCCACCGAGCATTAGCTCAAAGCGAACTTCAATAAATCTACCTAAGTGCATGCACCCACGAATACACGCATAATAATAAAGTAAATCACCGCATGGCTGGCGTCCCTTGGTGTACCCTTGCACCATGCTTATGCGACTGCTCATGGCAAGCGCAGCCTGTGGCGAGGGGCGTTGTCCCATCGCTCGAGGCGCTGTCCCGTGGGAGCACCGTGTTCCTCGCAGAGCGTTGTAACCGCAAACGCCTCTCGGCCTCCTCCCCATCTCTTGTCCCACTCGCTACTTGCACACACGCTCACGCTCTCATGCCGCACATGCATCTAGCTCCCCTGAGATGCGCTGTGAACGAACGACCAGAAGACTGTTCACCGTAATGTTTTACATTCCTTGCAATTTCCCAGTATACGAATATGTTGCTGTGTGACGATGAGAATGCTTACTTCTTAGCTTCATAACACCAGAATACGGCGTAGGGATGTCTATGTTCTAACCACACACACTTAAACTCATGGCCCCAAGACCAGGGAGCCGCTGTTAGGCCGTGGCTGTTGCGCCAGTGCAGACAGACCCCTAGTAATTTACTAAGTGCATGCACCACGAATACACGCATAAGAATAAAGTAAATCACCGCATGTCTGGCGTCCCTTGCTGCGTCATCAGCTACGATCAGTCCCGTTAGTGTAGTGCCTGTTTTGTGCTCGTTAGGTGGGGTGATCTTCCCCCGCTAGATGGTGCCGATGCTGAGCTACCATCGGCTTGTGAGGTTTTCCTCAACCTGGTATCTCCCACCTGCGGGACACTGCCTCATCTCTAAGCTGCCGACCGGTCTCCTCGCATGTGTGGTAGTGTAGTGCATGTTAGTGTAAGTGTGTGTAAGAAACGGGTGAGGATAGAACAAGAAAGGGAAAAAAAGATCGTGCGCTATCCGTGACCCGTTTCTTAGGGTCCGACATTCGCCTGGTGTTGATCGGAGAAACCACAGAAAGTTACCGATCAGAGCAGACGTCCGCTAGCTCCTCTGTCATGTGTGGAAGTGTAGTGCAGTTCAAGTGTGCGTCGAGTGTGTGTGTGTGTGTGTGTGTGTGTAAGGGAACGGGATAGGACAACGAAGAAGGAGAGATCGCCCGTGGTACGTGGCCCATTTGCTAGGTTACTACTTCTGCATTCGATAGATATCACTCGGAGAGACCACGGAGATCTGCCAATCAGAACATTCGATCTTGCCACCAGAATTCGTCTAGAGACATTGGTAGATTTCGACCCAACATTTGACGACCTTTACACTCCTGTGTAAAATAGATCCTACTTCTATCGAAAAAAGAGATACATATGTAATTTCAGAGTAATTCCAGTATACAAATCTTCCCGAATCGAGCGAAATGAAAGTTCACGTGCTTGGTTTATCCCAATAGTACTCTGACAATATTAATCGATAGGAAGAAACATCTGCATTGCTCTTATCGACCTGTCAATGAACAGCAAGAACGGACATATTTGTATAGCCTTTCTACACCTTTTAAAATTATTTGATTAAAAATAGTTTCCTGGAGAACCCTATTAACTATTAATATATAGTATCCTTTTAGAATTTCAAGATAATGTTATATTCTACGTTCATTTTCTTACTCATCTAAATGTCAACATAGCTTTTGAGAAGAAAGTCATCTCATTGTGATGTGGGAAACGAGAAAATACGGAAATCGAGAAATACAAACAATTCAATACTTATATTATTGAATATGCTCTAAGAGTTTTTGTTCTTAAATCAAGAAATTAGGAAGTTACTTTCATTGATAATGTCAAATAAATGCTTTAAAAAAATTGCCAATATTCTATACTCTATTGTTGAAACAAACGTTTATAAAATGATCTGGTCAACTGATCCATTCATTAATCATCCAAAATACAAACTACACGTAGTGTTATTAGGAATGTCTGAACAACAGACTGACAAAACGACTTGTAAAAGAACGAAATAGTTCTTTGACTACAAGAGAACAAAAAGGAAATGGCTGGATGTGATGTTCAAAACATTCAGTAACCAATCATTGCCCTCTATTTCGACAAGTAGTGGTTCAAGTGGTCCGGTTCGTAGACCTGGAACTCTGAACTCTTGCTTAGACTCGGGTCACTGAGCACCGCTACTGAATCTCTTTTCTATATTACTTGTAGTGGGGAAAGAATTCAATATCGAGATATTGGAGTCTGAAGGGTTGAATGAGTTTTCCTTTAAGCTAACTTCATACTATTGGTTTTTAAAGCAGCTGAGACGTTTAAGACTTGAAGAATATTGGAGTTCAATATGTCAAAACGAAAATAATCATATATGCCTTAGCTCGATCGATTTTCAATATCTGGCTCAAAAATGCTTGTTTCAATTGTAGAACATATATTCGATGCAAATTTTGGTTGTAATTCATATATTTTTTTGCATAAATCACCCACATGTGTTTCGCCAAGAAATCAAATCATTAGCTGAAAACTTTTCTCAATGAGTTGTATGAAAAATATTACTATGTATGAGAGATATAAAATGATGAAAATCAGTAAATGTAAACTATTTGAAGCTAACTGTGTTATGAGGTAACCAAACTAATTAATGTGTTATGTGTACATATCTTAATGTTTATTGACTTCATTCATTTTTTAATCACGCCATCATCAGAGACTGTACAGAACAAATACAGAATTTGGCTGCAAAATCAGATACTACAATCTCCATTTATCATTGCATCGCTATTGAAATGTATTTAAGTTAATAAAAACAAAGATATGTAGACATCATTTGTCCATTAGTTTATACGATGACGTGAAGTCTCCGGTTATTAATGAGAGTAACCAAATAAAACTTTTCTTGGACTTGAAATATTTTCGAACAAAAATAAAAGAAATACTCACGATCTATAAGGTTTTGTTGTAAAATTAACCATTCAGTTATAGGATTAAATTTTTTCTTTCTTTTTTTACAAAGCCCTAGATATCTCCCTTATATAAATGATGTTTTGATAAGTTCAGAGCAAGGAAGTAATTTTATTTTTGTTCAACATTTATCAAAAATATGTATTTGTGTATCTTGCGCAAAAATGGAACATTTTACACTTTAAAAATCTTATTTTTTATATAGGCTACCCAATTCTTTACCTAATGTTTGTACCCGATCCTTATCAAATAAACTATGGATTATCGGTTTTCATACCTGAGGTAATCTCGGACCTCAATGACCACGGAGAGGTCTATATATAAAATAAAGTCTAAATATAAAGTCTATATATTAAATAAAATTTGTAAAGATGTATAATATTCCTGTTTTTACGCCAAATATGCGAACACTTATTGTTCGTAAATGTTGAGCAAAACTAGAATTTCTTCCGTGCATTCAACTCATCATTACATCATTTTTATAAGAGCAATAACTTGGGCGTTGTCGTAAACCAAATCAAAACCAGGCTATAACACTAAAATGATTAATTTTACAACAAAATCATGTGGGAACGTTTTTGGTGAAAATTGTATCGAATTTAATTGTGTATAGAACATAATTTTCTGTGGGTTTGATAGTTATGGAGATATATTCATAATGCTTCAAACGGCTGCCCCGAAGCCGGCTCACCCCCACATTTTAGGATGTTAAGTATGTTATACAGAAGGTACCAACGAACAAAGATGCCAAGTTTCAAAACTCCCGGATTTTTTCCTTCGATCGCCAATATTTGATCTAGTTTGACTAGGTTATAAAATACGTGTTTGAAAAGAAAAACGTTTGGTGTAAATTAGAGACATTCGCATTTAAGTATTTAATTATATTGTTAATGTAATATATTACAAATATATCCAGTGCAATACATAATTTTCTACTTTATAGAAAAGAATAAAAGCGCAATCATAAATATTTCTGCTAAATGAAATAATATAATCACTAGTATTTCTCATGCCCAAATCTCTCATCTCATCTATTTTGTACTAGTTTTTAAGAAGAAAAAAATAATTTTATGTATTCCTAATACTTTATTACCACAGGTACCACACGAATGTTCTGCCGGTCACATTGGATAAATAAAAACTCATAATTTTCTTCTCGGCTTAACTAGCTTAAATAATCGAATACTGAAATTCCTCCTGATAAGAGCTTAAAAATATCAGAAATCAAGGGAATGGCGTGTTTCAGAGAAACGTTAGTGAGCTGTAACTTTCAGCTGGAGTTAACAACTTGTGATACTGCTGTAGGTGGCAATAGGTCATTTAACAATTCCTCAGGTCATTTAACAATTGACGATTGTTCTATCAAAGCCTATTAAATATTCACATATTAACCGAAAGAAACTTTTTCAAAGTTCAGAGAGCCCTCTCGGAGGGAAGTATTTCAAATTCCCACCTAAAATGTAACTTCATTTCTCGTTCATATCAAACTGCATGCAATCGTGATATTTTTGTATCTTTTGCAAAATTGTAGTAAATCAAATGGGGTGGTTTTCATAGCACATGCATCAATTACAAGTTTAACTTGTATGATGAGCTTAGACCTAATTTGATTTTGTACAGCAAGCAGAAAATCGATGCAAACCGATACATATTTTCCTAACCTACATAGTTTATTCTCTGGTAATGGTAGATGTACATAAATATTCACACAAATAGAAGTATACTTTTCTTACTGAAAAACCTATTATCTTTCACGATCATACCGTTTATCCTCTTATTTCAGGTAGCACGTTAGCACGTTAACAAAAATACATTTTCTCAACTGCTTAACGCACACAAGCAATCGAATCCATCCGATGTCTCCCAGCAAGAGCTATCAATCCTCCAAGATAACAAGTGTTACACGAGCATGAAATTCCGACGGTGGCAATTAACCACCCTTCCTCCCTCACCCGCTCGGCCCTTTGGCGCCCTCCGACGCCCACTGGTGACGCGGGGGGCGGGGCTCTCCAGAAAAAGCGGGTGATTGATGGACTGCTATCGAAAATCCTGCTCCCGCGCTCTCTCGATTCCATGGCTAAAAAAATGCTGTGTAGACAGAGCTGAAACACTACGGCGAAGCAACGATTGTGCAGTTTTTGTGCTGTGTGGATTTTGTTCGTGTAATGGGATTTAATTGTTAGGATTTGTAGGCTTTTTTGTTGTTTGTGCGAATACGAGCGATGGGGGAGGATTTGGCTTCAGAATGAAAAGAAATATTTGAGAAATGGAAATTTTTGCAACTGTGATAATCATGATGGTGGTGATTTTCCTTAACTGTCCTTCAGCACAAGGGAGTGAGGGAGAACGACTTCCTGCATTTTTGTTTTAATGATCATGCTCTTCCAACAAGAACAGGAAAAATCTCTCAAGGAAAGAATTTAATCTGGGTTGTACAGCTCCTATTGAGAAACGTGGCATTTTAGAACACATATAAAATTAATTGAGGAAACTCAGGAAGCCTACTACTGTGTGCGAGTCACATGCAACCGTTAGCCAATAGAGCCCCTGCCCAGCGGCAACCCACCATACAGTCTTGTAATGCGGGCTGGCTTTTCAGAGACTGAATATTATTTTCATGATGTACTTTAAGAAGTTGTGATGTTAGGTACATATCGTTAAAGCTTCAACATAAAAATAATATATTTCTTTGCGTTTGTGGAATATGTCTAAGAATTATACACGAAAGATCTCTGCGATATTTTCATCATATATAATACTCTTGAATATTTATGTGTAGGGGACGAGGATGCCACCAGGGAGAAAACTGAAAGAGCGTGCGCGTTCAGTGGATCGTTTATTAATAACTGGACTCCGTATCGGTCTTGTATTGACCAGAAAAATCAAGGAAGCAGTTTACGATGTGGAAGATGTATAAGAGAGATGTGGAAGCGGTATGAAAGCAATGTGGGAGAGGTGTGGAAGTAGTGAGGGATAGATGCGGAAGAGGCGTGAAAGAGATGTGCGCGAGATGTGGTGGAAATGTGTGAAGTGTGGTGGAAGTGAAAGAGGTGCGGTGGAAGTAGTATAGAAGAGATGTGGAATTATGTTAGAATAGGTGCGGAAAAGGTGCGAAAGAAGTGTGAAAGAGGTGGAAGTGGTGTGGAAAATGTGGAAGAGGTGTGGAAGTCGTATGGGATTGGTGCGCAAAAAGGTGTGACAGATGTGCGCTAGGTGTGGATGAGGTGCAGAAGAGGCCTGAAAGAGCGCCAGAAGACGTGAGGAAGACGTGCGAAAGCGTCATGGCAGATGCGTGGAAGAAGGTGTAGAAGCGGTACGAAAGCTGTGAGGAAAATGTGCGGGAGCGCTGCGAAAGCTGAGGAAAATGTGTGGAAACGGTGCGTTGTCGGTGCGGAAGCGGTGTGAAACCAGCGTGGAAGGATGTGGAAAGGGGAGTGGAAGCTGTGCGGAAGCGGTGTGAAAGCAGTGTGGTAAAGATGTGGAAGTGGTGTGAAAGCAGCGTGGTAGAGATGTAGCGGTATGGAAGCAGTGTGAAAGCAGCGTGGTAGAAATGTGGAAGTGGTGTGAAAGCAGAGTGGTAGAGATGCGGAAGAGGGGTGTGGAAGCGATGTGAAAGGAGATTGGTAGAGATGTGGAAGAGGTCTGAAAGCACCATGATAGGGATGTGGAAGACGTGAGAGGAAGCGGAACGGAAGCAGTGTGAAAGCAGCGTGGGAGAGATGTGGAAAAGGGATGTGGAAGCGATGTGAAAGGAGAGTGTTAGAGATGTGGACGCGATGTGAAAGCAGCGTGGTAGAGATGTGGAAGAGCGGAGTGGAAGCGGTGCGAAAGCAGCGTCGTAGAGATGTAGAAGAGGGTGTGGAAGCGCTGTGGAAGTGGTGCTAAACCGGGGTGTGTGTGTTGCGGAGCGCTGCGGATGCGCCGTGGAGGCGCTGTGGCGCGGTGCGATGCGCAATGCGGCGCGCTGGGAGCTGTGCGTCGCTTCCTTCTTTGGGGGCCCCGCGGCGGCCTTGACACTTTGACCCCGCTCGCGGTCAGAGGAGGGGCGGGGGCGGGGCGGAGTAGGGTGCGGGCGGTCGCGCCGGCTTCGCTGCCAACCGCTAACAGGCGGTCTCTGTCGTCACCGCCTCAGCCGCTTACTGTGATCGGGAGCGGTGGCTCAGTGCATCAAGTGATGTCACTGCAGCGCCTCTGACCGGGGGGTCCTAGGTTCCAGTCGTGACGGTGGCAGAATTTTCTATACTAGGTTGTCAGCTAGGACGAATTCAGTCGCTCTCCGGAATTCTACAGGCCGACTGCTCTGATCGGTAGTTTTCCCTGGTGTCTCCGATCAACACCAGGCGAATTCCCGATCTGTACCCTACCAAACGGGGCACGGTCCGGGCATGATCTTTCCTTCCTTTTCCTTGACTATCGTCTCCCCTTACACACACTAACATGCACTACACTATCACTCGTGGCTGAAGACCGGTCGGGAGCTTAAATCTTGTCCCGGTTGGGGCGGTGCCCCGTTGATGGGAGGTACCTGGTTAGGGAAAAGCCCGCTAGTCGACGGTAGTTCGGCACCGAATCTCGCCATCCATCGAGGAAAATCACCGCCATCTCTCGATGAAAAAGATGCACTACACTTATGGAACTAATGACCTCAGCAATTTCTTGACACGTACAGGATTAATGACCTCAGTTGATGTGCCCGGAATCACAACCAACCATCCAACCGTTTACTGTTTCCTTGCACTTACTGATGTTGGTTGTTCCCGCACGGTATCCACGTTTCCGAGTTCTATCGACATTCTTTGTCCCCAGGTAATAGCTTATCAACTCGGCCGACCGGGAAACGCATCATCCAGGACACTGATGGCAATGATTCGGTCGCCATACTCCGACCATTCTCACAGAGAAATGCTGGAAGACGGACTGCACTCTAGATTATAGTGAACGAGGTTCTCCTCTACATACCACATTGACCTGGATACCTCTCGTCTTATGCAGAGCTGCCAATGTCTCGGTAGACATGCTACCGATGTTATCCCTGATGTATGACACAGATTGGCAACACTGACTAGGAAACGGCGTCTCTCCACTAAAGAAACCTCCATTAATCATTTTGTTCACTGTGTGTTTTTCGGGAATGCAATCCAGCTGGGCCTCTGTTTAGTGGTTGTGTTTTTGCCGGGAATTCTGTTCTGAAAGTTCATTAAAACGAGAGAGTCTGTAATCCAATAAAAGCAGCTTCACCTCGTGGCGCGGCGCGGCGCTGTCCTGTGTGTAGTATTACCTTTGTAGATGTCGCTGTCGACTGCCACGAAATATCCCTCTGAGCGTGTCTCACTCCAACGACGGTGAACGCACGGTAGAAAGCTAGTGTAAGGAGAATGCAATTGAATGGTTTATTTTAGAAACGAGGTAAGTGCGCAGAAACGTATCAGTTGACTAAAAATTACAGCTAGACCAAAAACATCGTTCCATTTGTTTCGAAATTCTGTACGAAGTATCCTCCAGAATCGCTTGACTTAAATGTTATGTATCAAACGATCCATATACATAGAGAGAATGTGACGGTACTAAGAAGTTTAAAAACGAGGAAAGTGGTTTCCGAAATAAACCATTCAATTGTGATGTAGAGATGGAGGTATGGGGATGGAAGGAGAAGGAAATACTGGAAGGATTCCAGAAAAATGTGTGTAGAGGGAGTTCGGCCCTAGTTCATTGCAAAGAATCCTCTTGGCGTACGTCACGTACAGCGCTATGCGTTACGTGACCGTGAAAGTCTTTAATTTCTTTGATAAATCCATATTGGCTGAGTTTATCACTCACAAAAGACGATGGCGCAGACAAAGCTTCAATTCTTGAAGATACGTCTTGAATAAGTAAAACCAATTTCGACTTTAAGAACTTGTATTATTTAATAAGTAAACATACATAATGTCCGACTATCGTCAAAAGACCAACTCCAAATTTCTCGGATTTTTAATTCTATTCACTTGAACTATAGTTAATAACATACTCAAAACATTCCTGAATCTATAGCCAACCTATTTCTCACAGCAAATGCTTGATCATGAATTTTCTTTAATAATTCTTTAATTATTCACAGAATATATATAAAGTCTTCACATCCGATCATATTTTCTTTCCCATTCCTCAATTAACATTGTACCATAACCATAGCAACCCTTTCTACGGTTAATAATTCGTCACCTATGGACATTTTAATTTTTTCTGTTAATTTGGGAGGTCAATACGTAACACTATATCAGAATAACTAGTGAAGAAAGAGTCGAATCGGAAGAGATAAGAATAGACGCGAAACGGAGTTAGGTACGTAGATAAGATAACTAAAGGGGAGTGAGTGAGTTGGTTGGACGGGTGTACGGAGATATTAGAAAAAAATAATATAAAGAGGTGGTCAGAATAAAAACTTGAAAAAGAAGTGTGGGAAAAGTGGAGAAAGGAAAACTGTGAGATATACAAAGATTAGTGAATGAACTCAAGGTCACCAATGCAGACTGACTAAAAAGGGAAAAACTGCACAGAAGAGGAGATGAGCTGGTGAATGCATAGAAGTATAAGAAACTGAAAATCATTTTAACATAATGAGAGTAAGAAAAGTATGAAATTGAATAGTTTAGTGAATCCTATCTAGTTTGGAAGGAGTATGAGAAGGGGTGTAATAATAAAGCTATAAAATAGATTTTGTAAGGAAAGATAATTTATAGTTAGTGAAAAGTTTAAGTCTGAATAAGTAAGTAAATTTCGTAGATTTTACAACAAATATGGAGATGCAAATAATGTATGATAAAGTAAACAGTAAACCTAACTGGGATAAAGTGCACAAAATTGAAATAAACATACAATATGCAAAAATGATGGTTTATGTGCTTGTCTAGACGTTCTGAAGCCACATGGAATAAATCTTGACGTAATAACTAATTTCTATAATTCTCTAATATCTTAAACGCCAATTGCAGTATTACTTGCACCTATATCAGAAAACGTAAGCCGCTTTCACACGGAACCACTCGACAGTGACACCGAGAAGAGCCGAATCCCTTCACACAGCTACCGACCAGTGCCACTGAGCGTGGGAAATAACGATACGTATGTCACACCTGTGGAGTCTTTAGCTGTAAGGCAGTCAAACGGTAAACAAAAGCTCAGTGGCAAGGCCGAATGGCCTAGTGTGAAGACTGTCATTTAGAACTGTATTCTACTGGCAGTATTGCTGACGCGCGTTTAATGGTTCATCACTAACCGCCACAGCAGCGCCACTGCGCTGTTTGTGTGAATACTCCAATCCATTTAAACTTTGCCAGCAGAAGCGCAGCTCGGAAGCGCTGCTGCGTGGCTCCATGGGGAAAGGCCCTAAGTTTAGTGGCACTACCGAGTGGCCTAATCTGAAGGATGGCACTTAGCAACAAGAAGCACAACATTTTTGGCTAGTTCATTTTATTTTTTTGAGAAGCGCGAGTGTCCAGACTAATAGATTTTTAGAATATTTCTGCAGGCGTGGCACGGAAGCGCATCTGCGCTGCTGGTGGCGGGAGTTCGCCGCAGCAGCGTGACTGCGCCGTTCGTGTGAATAACGTATTTTAAACCAATATCTTGCCAGAAGTAGCACCACTCAGAAGCACTGCTGAGTAGCTCCGTATGAAACTGATGAAGAAAGTATAGAGTAAGTCGCAAGAAGACCCGGCAACCGAGTGAATTAACATGTGATGCCCCAATCAAGGAACGCCTTTACAATGGTTTTATTGATTTACATATTTAGAATTGCTTTTTCTTTATTTCTCGCCCGGGTAAAAGTTTCGACTTATAAGCACAATTGTACACACGCCTCTATCGACTCATTAACAAATTCTCCTCGATTTTTCGAGAGGTTCAGTTCGTAAGCATTCTTCAGAGGTCATATTCCAATGGAGAAGCAGTTCCTTAGTCACTGGGTCGAGACAGGCCACTATACTTTATTCTCTTCCATTCCCGTTGGTCACGGCATGAATGTGAGGCATTTATTCGAGAACGTCTAAGCTGTATTCTTGTGGAGAATGAAACGGAAATAGAAACTACGGAATAAAAATATGAGGAAGAGACAGCAAGAGCTAGAGACAACATGGATTGACGGATGTCACTCATGTCAAGGAAAGTCTTTCCAGTATCTAGTCTGATTTATACATTGCAGACTTTCTTCTTCTTCTTCTTCTTCTTCTTCTTCAGTATCATCACAACGCTCAAGAGACAGCCCCACTCCTACCTCTTTTACTTCTTGTCATCATTATCGAAGGTAACAACGGAGTTCAAGAGTACAATTAAAATGCGCAACTATCCCTCTCACGGCTTACTAACTTCCTCTCTTCCCGAGAGATCAATTCGCCCGGGCGAAATTAATTCTGCTTCAGAGGGGCCTCGTCAGACGGCGGCATCTAAGTGCATGCAATTGGATAGCTCAGCACTCAAATAGCACACCCGGGCAGGAGGCAGGATCAGGCCATGGACAGCTCATGATCCTTCGTTCTCCGTAATTTCCCTCACTTCCATGTAGACCAACCAGCATGAATTCGAAGGGCTGTTAGAGTTTCGTGTTCGTGAATGTCCCTGAAGAGCTCTAAGCTGATCAACGCCATTGGAGAAGGAGTGAGAGAGAGAGAGAGAGAGAGAGAGAGAGAGAAGAAGAAGGAAACGAAGAAGAAGAAGAGGGGAAAGAGGTAAAAAGAGAGATAAGACGTAAAAAGATAGAAAGAGGTAAAAAGACATGAAGAGATAAAAAGAGAGAGGTAAAGAGAGAAAAAGGAAAAAGAGAGAAAGAGGTAAAAGAGACAGAGGAAAAAGAGAAAGAGAGGGAAGCGAAAGAAAGTGTACGAGGAAAAGGAGAGAAGATGAGACCACAAGAGCTAGACACATGACTGGTGTCACTCAGGTCAAGGAATGTCATCCAGTATCTACTCTGACATTTAGAAACTTTCTTCTACTTATTCTTCTTTATTTTAAGGCTCTTATCCAAAAAATGTTTTTTTTTCATTTTGCGACAATTGAAACGCACGACAATCCCCATCACGTATCAATTACAAAACCTCACACTCTCACCTGAGAGATTCAATTCCCCGAGCGACATTCATCCTGCTTCACAAGGGCCTCGTCAGAGGCATCTTGGAGCGCAGAATTCCACACTACAGCACTCAACCCACACTCACGGACTCAGCATCAGGCCAGGAACCACGTCCAATCAATCCATCATTCTTCAAAACCTTCCACATTTCCATATAGCTCAACCAGCGCGAATTCGAAAAACTGGCAGTTCAATTCATAAATGTTCTAAAAGATTCCGCAATAGGCTGCAGCACCATGGGGAAAGGGAAGAGAGAGAATGAAAAAGAGTGAAAAAGAGTGAGAGGGAGTGAGGAGAGAGGGAGTGAGAGAGAGTGAGAGTGAGAGAGAGTGAGAGACTGAGAGTGGGAGAGTGGGGGATGGAGTACCAGAAAAAAGAATGAATAGGCAGCAAGAGCTTGAAACAACAGGGTTTGATGACTGATGACACTCGTGTCTAGTAAAGTGCTTTCAGTATTCTCTGAGTTTTACATCGGAAAACGAGTTAGAGAGGAAGAGGGAGAAAGAGATAAAAAGAGGGAAAGAAGTCAAAAGAGAGAAAGAGGTAAAAATAAAAAGGGGAAAGAGCGAGAAAGTGTACAAGGAGAAGAGAGGGGATGAGACAGCAAGCCCTAGACACATGACGCTCATGTCAAGAAAAGTCTTTCCAGTAACTACTCTGATTTTAGCTTTTAGAAACTCTCTCCTACCTCGTCTTCTTCTTATTCCTCTTCTTCATCAAATGGCTCTCATCCAAAGTAACGTTTAATTATATAAGTACAATTGAAACCCACGACAATCCCTCTCACGTCTGACTAACGAATCCTCTTCTATCCCCCGAGACATTCAATTCGCCAGAACCGCTCGATATGCATCCTGCTTGACAAGGGCCTCCTCAGAGGGCGGTATCTTGGAGTGCGCAATTCCTCACTACAGCACTCAGTCCGAACATCACGGATTCAGCATCAGGTCAGCAACCCCCCCTTTCTGCCCAACCAACATGAATTCGAATGACTGCCAGGGCTTGGAGTTCATAAATGTTCTAAAGGCTGCACCACGTGCGAAATAGAGAGAGAGAGAGAGAGAGAGAGAGAGAGAGAGAGAGAGAGAGAGAAGTGGAGAGAAAGAAAGAGAAAGTGTACAAGGAGACAGAGGAAGAGACAGCAAAAGCTAGAGACAATATAGATTGATGGCTGGTGTACCTCATGTCAAGTTAAGTATTTACAGTATCTTCTCTGATTTTTACATTTAGAGACTTTTTTTCTTCTTTTCCTTCATCTAATGGTTCTCATCTAAAGTAATGATTCAACATGTAAGTACATTTGAAACCCACGACAATCCTCCTCACGTCTCTCTAACGAATCCTCCTCTATTCCCCGAGACATTCAATTCGCCAGAACCGCCCGCCATACAGCCTGCTTCAGGAAGTCGTCAACAGGCGGCGAGGCGGCCACCTTTGTGCGTCCCGCATTTGCATGCTGCTTCCAGTGTCTTCTCTGATATTTACAGGATAAGGAGAGTGGGAGAGATGAGGAGGAAGAAAGACGTAAGAAGAGAGAAAGGCGTGAAAAGAGAGAAAAGGGTGAAAAGAGCAAAATAGGGGAAAACGAAATAGGGGTCAAAGAGTAAGAAAGTGTACGAGGAAAAAGAGAGAGGATGTGACAGCAAGAGCTTCATACCTGACTGGTGCTGCTTATGGCAAGGAAAATCTGTCCAGTATTTACTCTGATTTTTACGTTCTTCTACTAGTACCACCTTCTATTTCTTTTTCTTCTTCATCTTCATCATCACTTCTTCATAATACAAAATAATATTTCATTATATAAGTACAATTGAAACCCACGACCATCCTCCTCACGCCGCACTAACGAATGCTCCTCTAGCCCCCAGACATCCAGTTCGCCAGAACCGCCCACCATACAGCCTGCTTCAGGGAGTCGTCACCAGGCGGCGAGGCGGGCGCCATCTGTGTGTCTCGCATTTGAATGCTGCTTACAGTGTCTTCTCTGATTTTTACATCGGATAAGGAGAGTGAGAAAGAAAAAGATGGAGAGACAAAGAGAGAAAGGGTGTGACAAAGAGAGGTCTCGGTACGAAGAGAGAAAGGGCGGAAAGAGCGAAAGAGGGAAAAATGAAATAGGGGGCAAAGAGTAAGAAAGTATACGAAGAAAAAGAGAGCGGATGGGACAGCAAGATCTAGACACATGACTGGTGTCACTCTTTCGCGTAACTACTCTGATTTTTATGTTTACAAGCTTTCTTCTACTAGTACCACTTATTTTCCTTCATCATCTCTTCTTCATAATCCAAAATAGTATTTCATCATGTAATTACAATTGAAACTCATGACAATCCTCACGTCTCACTAACGAATCCTCCTCTATCCCCCGAGACATTCAATTCGCCCGAACCGCTCGCCATACAGCCTGCTTCAGGGAATCGTCACCAGGCGGCGCGGCGGCCACCTTTGTGCGTCCCGCCTTTGCATGCTGCTTCCAGTGTCTTCTCTGATTTTTACATCGGACAAGGAGAGTGAGAGAGAGGAGGAGAGAGCAAGACGTAAGAAGAGAGAAAGGGGGGAAAAGAGAGAAAAGGGTGAAAAGAGCGAAAGAGGGAAAAACGAAATATGGGTCAAAGTGTAAGAAATTGTACGAGGAAAAAGAGAGAGGATGGGACAGCAAGAGCTAGACACGTGACTGGTGTTGCTTATGGCAAGGAAAATCTTTCCAGTGTCTACTCAGATTTTTACGTCCTTCTACGGATCATCATCATCATCATCACTTCATAATACAAAATAATATTTCATTATACAAGTACAATTGAAACTCATGACAATCCTCACGTCTCACTAACGAATCCTCCTCTATCCGCCGAGACATTCAATTCGCCCGGACCGCTCGCCATACAGCCTGCTTCACGGAGTCGTCACCAGGCGGCGCGGCGCGCGCCACCTTTGTGCGTCCCGCATTTGCATGCGGCGCAGTGGCAACGCCCGGCCCATTCGCCGGCGTTATCTGCTCGTCACGGCGACATTGTGGGTCGTGACGGCGGGCGTCCATATTAGCGCACGGGGCATTGTCCGCTCGCCAGCCCCCGCCGCCCGGGATGAACAACGCGCCGACAATGGCGCACTCTGGCCGGCGATGGGCGCAGATGGAACGTGGGAGGGAGGGTAGAGCGCGCTAGTGTCCCTAATTGCGGCGAGATTGGATAAGGTCGTGGACTTCGACGGTTTCCATTGTGTTTTCTGCATCAAGAGTTTTCCAAACTTTTTACATTTTGTGATGTATTGTTTCCAATTTCGTGGAATGTAAAAAGATTCGTTTGTGAAGAAAAATAAAATTGATTCTTTATTTCTTTGCGACGACAATGGCGTACTCTGCCCGGCGATGGGCGCAGATGGAACGTGGGTGGGAGGGTAGAGCGCGCTAGTGTCGCTAATTGCGGAGAGATTGGATAAGTTCGTGGACTTCGACGGTTTCCATTGTGTTTTCTGCATCACGATTTTTCCAAAGTTTTTACATTTTTTGATATATTATTTCCAATTTTGTGGAATGGAAAACGATTAGTTTGTAAACGAAAATAAAATAGATTCTTTATTTTTCGCGACAATAATGGCGCTTCTGACTGGCGGTGGGTGCAGATGGAACCTGGGTGGGAGGGTAGAGCGCGCTAGTGTCCCTAATTGTGGAGAGATTGGATAAGGTCGTGGACATCGACGGTTTCCATTGTGTTTTCTGCATCATGATTTTTCCAAAGTTTTTACATTTTCTGATATATTGTTTCCAATTTCATGGAACGTAAAACGATTCGTTTGTGAAGAAAAATAAAATTGATTCTTTATTTTTTTACGATGACAATGGCGCACTCTGGTCGGCGATGGGCGCAGATGAAACGCGGGTAGGAGGGTAGAGGACGCTAGTGTCCCTAATTGCGGAGAGATTGGATAATATCGCGTACTTTGACGGTTTACATTGTGTTTTCTAAATGAAGACTTTCCAATGTATTAAATTTTCAGATGTTATTTCCAATTGCGTGGAAAGGAAAATCATTAGTTTGTAAAGAAAAATAAAATTGATATTTTTATTTTTTGCGACGACAATAGCGAAATCTGTGTGATGAGAAGCATGTTTGGAACGTGGGTGTGAGGCTAGAGCGCGCTACTGTTCCTAAATGCGGAGAGATTGGATAAGGTCATGGACATCGACGGTTTCCATTGTGTTTTCTGCAACGATTTTATCAAAGTTTTTACATTTTCTGATATATTGTTTCCAATTTCATTGAATGTAAAAAGATTCATTTGTGAAGAAAATTGAGTCTTTATTTTTTTGCGACGACAATGGCGCACTCTGGCCGGCGATGGGCGCAGATGGAGCGTGGGTGGGAGGGTAGAGCGCGCTAGTGTCCCTAATTGCCAATATATTGGTTAAGGTAGTGGACTTTGATGGGTTCCATTGCATTTTCTGAATCAAGATTTTTCCAAAATTTTTGTATTTTCTGATATATGGTGTCCAATTTTGTGGAATGGAAAACGATTGGTTTGTAAAGAAAAATAAAATTGATTCTTTATTTGTATGCGACGACAATGGCGCAATCTGGGTTTGAGGGGCACGTTTGCAACGTGAGTGAGAGGCTAGAGTGCGCTAGTGTCCCTCATTGCCGAGAGATTGGATAAGGTCGTAGAATTCGACGGCATCCCCTGTTTTCTGAATCAAGGTTTTGTTTCCAATTTCGTGGAATGGAAAAAAGCTTAGTTTGTAAAGAAAAACAAAAATGATTCTAAACTGATTTTTATCTAGAATTTGATATTGGGAGATATTACGGTAGGTGGGACAGGCAATATTAACATCAAATAGGGAGTATCAAGAAAGAAGACGCCACGGACATTCCAACCGGCGTGCAACCGAGAAGTCATCAATACGAGCGAAAACCTCAGTAAGCCGTAAACTTTGTTTTTGATCAGTACAGAAAGGATAATTCTTATATGAAAGAGAAATCACATAATTTTCACTAAGATGAGGTCATTTTAAGTTGTAAATCATATTGTTAATAAATGTTGATTTATTTTATTCGAACAATGCTGCAAATTTATAGTTCGTTGCTATCAATTGAAAAAGATCTAATTAAGAGAACTTCCAAACAGCACGTCCGCATATAACCGGTAAGAAGCTGGCATGTCGTATGTCGATAGCCACAAATAAATGGTAATAGAATCAATATTATAAATATTTTAGTATAGGGTAAATTTATGAGTATAGTAGGGCAAATCAATTACAGAAATATTTATTGAGTTTTGTCAAGTCAGTTTCATTAATGTGATCATGTGGAAAATAGTAATAATCAAATATTAATAAATGTAATATTAATATACAGAGAGATGTATCAGTACTTTACAACATCGTTAATAAATGCATTGTTATCTTATTAAAGTCAAAATTGTAATATTAGATTTTACATTGTGAGAAAAAGATCTATGGCATTATCAACGCTTTATGTTTGTGTGCTTTGAAATGGTCATGAATGTTGTTTTTTCAATCATTTGTTTCATAATGCCTGATCGAGCATCCAATCTATTTTAACCTGCTTATTCATAGTTAGAAACAATTCAATTGCTTGTTGATAAAATCTCTGCCTACCGACGACAAGTGAACGCTACTTCAATGGAGACTGAAACAAATGAACAGACGAATTTACTACACAACTTTCCACCTCGTCTCACTTATTGATTCTCTTTTGTTTACCTTTCTCTACGCCTGTCACTACATTTCTCACATCTTAACAATGCGTATCAATTACCCATCACCGAACTAATCAATCTATTAATCAGTACTCCTGCCATGAACATGAGGGGAAGCGGGGAAGCTTGAATGGACTTTTCGATAGAATACAAAGGAGAGCTTAGGAGACAAGGCCCGACCAGCTCCCCCAACCCTTTCCACGCGAAAACCAGTCATTATCTTTCCCCCATTTTTCCATTCTCTCTCTTTCTCTCTCGCGCGCTCTTTCATTGCCTCTCACACTCTCTTTCATTCTCTCTCGCACTCTTTCATTCTCTCTTGCACTCCCTTTCATTCTCTCTCTCACTCTCTCATTCTCTCTCCTTCATTCTCTCTCTCTCTCTTTCATTTTCTCTCTCTCTCTTTCATTTTCTCTCTCTGTTTCATTCTCTCTCTCACTCTTTCATTTCACTCTCTTTTATTCTCTCTCCTCTTTCTCGTTTCTCTCTCTCTCTCTCTCTCTCTGTCTCTTTCCCTTATTTTCGTTTGCTAGTTCTCTCTTACTCTCTCATATTTTTAGGATCGTTCTCTGCTTTTCTCGCGATCTCTATCGTTCTATCATCTCTCCCATTCTTTCTCCTATCAATTTGCGTGTTCTTCTAGCGCCTCACCATTGTCTGGCGACCGACGAGGCGTGTTATCACTATGGGGTGGTTTCATCTCGAGGGACAAAGTGTTATTTATCAATTCCTTCACAGCTCTGTAAACACTTTCAATCATGCAAAAATGAGCCCCGCACGGTACACGGGGTTTTAGCAGATTTGATCGAAGCAGTATAATCGATGCCTAACACTAAAATGAACGTAACAAATAATACACTCATTATCATTCAAAACTTTTAGCAGGAGTTTAAGTAGATACGACCTTCAAAGAAACTTGCCGTTCGTATAGTCCATCATCACAAACTGCTAGGTTCTATAAATGTGGTACTGGCTCTTTCTTCTTCAAGAGTTACACAAAATATGAAGAAGAAGTTCACGAACAAAGTTGTTATAAATAAATCTTACAAACGTCTAATACAAGTGAAATATCATATTTTGTAAATGAAAATGCAGAGAAAAATCGTATATAATGAAGTAACACTTGAGACGTCTGACAAGGCACCTTCAAACTAAATTTGAAAACTAAACTTGAAACTAAATTTGAACTGGTCTTTGGTAGGTGCACGAACTCTTAGGAGTCAACCTGCTAATTGCTTTAGTTTTCAGCTTGGTCAACAAAACTTTTTCAAACTGACGTTCAGGAGATTGGATGTATGGAACAATGAACACTCTGCCGCAGTGAAAGCTGAAAAATAAAAAATCTCAAATACTTAACACTCAACTCAAAACTCTAAAAACTATGTACTGTCTTTGACGAAAAAAGGGTCGTATTATAAAAGTTGTCGGAACTGCCAAACACCAGTGCAGTATCAGTACCGTACTAATCAGGACGCTCTGTCAGAAATGTTACTTACGTAACTTCGTTTCATAAGATTTCCCAACAGGTTCATTGACAAACGTGACCATCTTCGAACCCGTAAATGTCTGTAAAATTCGTAGCATTTGTTTATGAACTATGTTGAATTTTTTCCAAGTGATTATTTCGTTGATTGATTGATAATTCCGGACGCATGAACTACTAAGGATATTAGTTCCGCATGTTCTTACCGCTGGAGGTGGCGATGATCTCCCATGGATGGTGAAATGGCACCTATCTTGCCTGCTAGCGGATTTTCCACCACCAGGTACCTACCACCAGTAAGACACCGCTCTAGCCTAAGCTCTAAGCTCCCAATCGATCGTCTGTCATGGGGGATAGTGTGATGTAGTGCTTGTAAGTGTGTCTTCCGGCATATGTGATGTAGTGCATGTGTGTGAGTGTGTGTGTGTGTGTGTGTGTGTGTGTGTAAGGAGCGAGGATAGGACAAGGAGGGGAAGGAATGACGCACGTGGTTCATAGATCTCTAGTTGGAGTACTGCTTCTGCATTCACCTGGTACTATTCGGAGAAACCACGGAACACTACCGATCAGAGCATCCGGCCAGTTAAATTCTCCTCCAGGCAGCGATCACCTTCATCCTAGAGCATCCGGCCAGTTAAATTCTCCTCCAGACAGCGATCACCTTCATCCTAGATATGTAGCTAGAGTCGAAAATCCTGCCATCGTCAGGAATGGAACCCTAGGACCTCCTGGTCAGAGGAACAGCTGTGACATCCGTTGATGCCCTGAGCCACCTTTCCCAGTGACAATTTTTTGTGTCCTTGAACGTTATGTAGCGGAGTGTCGTTGTCTGGAAGATCGTGATCCGACCTCAAGTGAGTGTCAGCAATTAGCTTGACAAACGGAGTATTTGTGATGTCTCCCAGGGTGAAGTCTGTAGGTCTACTTATCGGTATCCATCGACTATCTCCATGTCTTCTCTAATAATTGGAGGGTGAACAGTGATGCAGGACCCTAAACACAGGGACACGGATCGCGCCCACTCTTCCCTTCCCACCCCTCTTCCTCCGTCCCAGTTGGAGGTGCGGATTACTTCTTCGTGAACCCCTTCCCCCTACTCCGGCGGAGAAGAACCCAACTTCCAATAGAATTGAATAGGTAAATATTTAATAAAATAATTCAATAAATGACAAGTATGTCTTTGGCGCTCAAGATCTTTCAGAATTCCAGTCGTCAATTCTGTTAGTTCTGTTCATTTTAATAAGTTTTTAGAATTTAATTACCTTCCTTTATAATTCAGTTGTTTAAAATGCCCTTTTCTCTCTCAGCCAATAGTCGATGGCCATATTTTGAACTTCACTTGAGTTTATTACCGCCCAACATAAGCCCAACGATTTAAATGTGCGGCTTGTTAGAGAGAGAGCCGGATTAGAAATAATTACAACTCGATACCCCAGTTTAGACACTAGCTTGTCAGCTATGTCGAATTCAGTCGCTGTCTGGAGAAAAATTCTAGCGATTGGCTGCTCTGATCGACAGTTATCCGTTGTTTCTCCGGTCAAACCTGGCGAATGCCAGAGCAGTGCGTTAACAAACGGGCCCAGGATCTTTCGTTTCTCTTCCTATCCTCACCCCTTACTTATACACTTTCTTACTAACATGCACTACACTACCACACATGACGGGAGACCGGTCGGGAGCTTCGGGTTTGTTCCGCCTGGGGCGAGTCCCCGCACGTGGGAGATACCTGGTTGAGGAAATCCCACCAGTCGACGATAGGTCGGTGCCAGATCTCGCTATCCAGTGTGGGAAGATCTGTTACCTCGATAAAAACATGCACTACCCTTAAGGGAATAATGACTTCAGTAGTTCACGTGCCCGGAATCACTAACAACCAATCAACCAACCGTCCAAGATAAGCCCAACAATTTAAATGTGGGGTTTCTAGAAGCGAGAGCCGGATTGGAAATAATTACAGCTCTATATCAGTCCTCCCCCTTCTCCCCCTCTCGCGGTTTCTCCTTCGTCACCTCCCCTCGCCTTGTCGCTCCCGTCGCTTCGCAGACTGCTGCGCCATTGTCCGCCGCCCGACGAGGCGTGTTATCGCTGCGGCGCCGATAATGAATAATCGACTACAACGGATCGATAGGTCGTCGGAGTCCCGCGCCGGAGCACAAGGAAAGCCTCAGGGCTCCGGCGGCGGCGGCCAACAAAAGGCTAGGCTGCCTCTCGGCGACTGGGACAGAACGAGGCCCGCGTTGAGCCCGCCGCGCCGCCATTCTTTTTTCGTGAGAAAGTGCCGTATTGGCGCGCACTATGGGGAAATAAGCTGTGGGTTTTAGGAACTCAATAAATGTAACAGTAGGACCTCGATACCCCGAGACTTCGTATCTTAAAATTATTGACCATGAAATCCGATAACGATTTTATCGGTGCATGTATCATAATTATTTAAGCTGGTATCTCGAATTATTTAATCTGATATCTCGAATGGTTTAATCTGATATCTCGAATGATTTAATCTGATATATCGAATTAATCTAATATTACGATTATTATCATCTGATATTTCGAATTCAGTAATGCATTGGAGCAGTGACTTGGAACCGAGTTTCCTGAATTCATCAGTGCATACGAACGTGATTTATCTCTAGATTTCAAACTGATATTTCGAATTCAGTAATGCATTGGAGCAGTGACTTGGAACCGAGTTTCCTGAATTCATCAGTGCATACGAACGTGATTTATCTCTAGATTTCAAACTGATATTTCGAATTCAGTAATGCATTAGAGCAGTGACTTGGAACCGAGTTTCCTCAATTCATCAGTGCATACGAACGTGATTTATCTCTAGATTTCAAACTGATATTTCGAATTCAGTAATGCATTGGAGCAGTGACTTGGAACCGAGTTTCCTGAATTCATCAGTGCATACGAACGTGATTTATCTCTAGATTTCAAACTGATATATCGAATTCGTTTGTGAAGGGACACGTCGATATATCGAAGTATTCCATCTTTATATGACTCAGTCTCAGACTACAAATTGTTGAAAATGCACAGGATGCAATGATAGCGGTGTGATGTAAAGGAAAATCGCCGTAGTTTATCACTGACAATCTGCAGGAGAAAGCTGTCTGTTTGTGGCAGTGTCTATGGCTGTATGGATGGTTTAGTGATACAGGTCGCCATTATCGCGAGAAAAAAACAATATCGATGTTGTTGATGTATAAAAAAAAGAATAGCATAAGTTCCAACCTAGGAATCAGGAGATTAGAAATCATACAAACAGTAAACTGGTAACAAACATGAGCCTGTATGTCCTCGTCCTTCTGTTAATCGAGGTTAGAATTATACAGGTCCACCCTTCTCTGCGTCTCTGACTATAGGTGGGGAATTGACCAACTTTTCCGGATCCTTTCAGAACATTACAAGAGAATACTCAAAAAGCGTGTTTCGAGGGTTTTTTAAAAGCCTAAAGATCTTTTTGAGTGATCTTTAATACTTCATTAGAGGTGATCAGAAGCTCATGTGATTCATCTCCTCAAAAAAAGGAACTATTTTTACCTGAATGCTTCTGAAATAACACAAAAGAATTTAGTTGAAAACTTGTTTTTGGGGTTTCAAGGCAACTGCAGTGGTGAAACGTTGTAAATTACTGTACTGCATTTTCAGCATTACATGAAAAGTTACTGTTTTATTCTTCAGATTGGAAATAATTGTAATGACATTTACACTTGTAAAAAGGAATTTTATCTTTAGGAAAATGTCAACATCTTTTATCTAGTTTAATTGTTATAACCTCTTTTATTAAAACAGATACTACAATATATTTTTCTACTAATTTATTAATTCGACTAATTAGGGTCAAAACCTGAAATTAAGAAAATATTTTTAGAAGATAATATTATTGTGTCTGTTTTAATTAAAGGTCAGAATAATATAACAATACTTTTATCGATACTTTTAAGGAACTTTCTATACTCGAGGGTATACAAGTCAGATACTCATATTATTTTTTTATGTTTTAAATTATGATTTATTATATACTGACTTATACCTGCATAGTACAATTATTTCCAAGGTACAAATGCCATTCGAGACGACACACGAAACCAGTAAATGAATAAGTCGCAATTACTTCCACCGGCTCATCTCGGCCTGGACCGCTGAGGCAGCTGCACCTCCGGAACAATGGACACGATTCCCTCCGCGCGGCTGTGACCGGGTGCGGTGCACTTACCGTAATGGGCCGGGCTTCCGCCGGATCCATTACGTGGCTTCGGTGACCTCCTACCACTCCAATGGCCTCCTGCACCTCCGGTACAGGATCGAATTCTACCACTGTCTGGAGAGGAATTATAGCGACTCTGATCGGTAGTATTCCGTGGTTTCTCCGATCAATATCAGGCATTTGCTGGAACACTTCCCTAACAAACGGCCAAGCGGAAGGCGCGATATTTCCTTTTATACTTTCCTTCGGTGACCTCCTCCACCGGTCCTCCTGCGCCTCCGGTACAGGATCGAATTCTACCACTGTCTGGAGAGGAATTATAGCGACTCTGATCGGCAGTATTCCGTGGTTTCTCCGATCAATATCAGGCATTTGCTGGAACACTTCCCTAACAAACGGCCAAGCGGAAGGCGCGATATTTCCTTTTATACTTTCCTTCGGTGACCTCCTCCACCGGTCCTCCTGCGCCTCCGGTACAGGATCGAATTCTACCACTGTCTGGTGAGGAATTATAGCGACTCTGATCGGTAGTATTCCGTGGTTTCTCCGATCAATATCAGGCATTTGCTGGAACACTTCCCTAACAAACGGCCAAGCGGCAGGCGCGATATTGCCTTTTATACTTTCCTTCGGTGACCTCCTCCACCGGTCCTCCTGCGCCTCCGGTACAGGATCGAATTCAACTACTGTCTGGAGAGGAATTATAGCGACTCTGATCGGTAGTATTCCGTGGTTTCTCCGATCAATATCAGGCATTTGCTGGAACACTTCCCTAACAAACGGCCAAGCGGAAGGCGCGATATTTCCTTTTATACTTTCCTTCGGTGACCTCCTCCACCGGTCCTCCTGCGCCTCCGGTACAGGATCGAATTCTCTACCACTGTCTGGAGAGGAATTATAGCGACTCTGATCGGTAGAATTTCGTGATTTCTCCAGTCAATATCAGGCATTTGCTGGAACACTTCCCTAACAAACGGCCAAGCGGAAGGCGCGATATTTCCTTTTATACTTTCCTTCGGTGACCTCCTCCACCGGTCCTCCTGCGCCTCCGGTACAGGATCGAATTCTACCACTGTCTGGTGAGGAATTATAGCGACTCTGATCGGGAGTATTCCGTGGTTTCTCCGATCAATATCAGGCATTTGCTGGAACACTTCCCTAACAAACGGCCAAGCGGCAGGCGCGATATTGCCTTTTATACTTTCCTTCGGTGACCTCCTCGACCGGTCCTCCTGCGCCTCCGGTACAGGATCGAATTCTACCACTGTCTGGTGAGGAATTATAGCGACTCTGATCGGTAGTATTCCGTGGTTTCTCCGATCAATATCAGGCATTTGCTGGAACACTTCCCTAACAAACGGCCAAGCGGCAGGCGCGATATTTCCTTTTATACTTTCCTTCGGTGACCTCCTCCACCGGTCCTCCTGCGCCTCCGGTACAGGATCGAATTCTACCACTGTCTGGTGAGGAATTATAGCGACTCTGATCGGTAGTATTCCGTGGTTTCTCCGATCAATATCAGGCATTTGCTGGAACACTTCCCTAACAAACGGCCAAGCGGCAGGCGCGATATTGCCTTTTATACTTTCCTTCGGTGACCTCCTCGACCGGTCCTCCTGCGCCTCCGGTACAGGATCGAATTCAACTACTGTCTGGAGAGGAATTATAGCGACTCTGATCGGTAGTATTCCGTGGTTTCTCCGATCAATATCAGGCGTTTGCTGTAACACTTCCCTAACAAACGGCCAAGCGGAAGGCGCGATATTTCTTTTTATACTTTCCTTCGGTGACCTCCTACCACTCCAATGGCCCTCCTGCGCCTCCGGTACAGGATCGAATTCTACCACTGTCTGGAGAGGAATTATAGCGACTCTGATCGGTAGAATTTCGTGATTTCTCCAGTCAATATCAGGCATTTGCTGGAACACTTCCCTAACAAACGGCCAAGCGGAAGGCGCGATATTTCCTTTTATACTTTCCTTCGGTGACCTCCTCCACCGGTCCTCCTGCGCCTCCGGTACAGGATCGAATTCTACCACTGTCTGGTGAGGAATTATAGCGACTCTGATCGGGAGTATTCCGTGGTTTCTCCGATCAATATCAGGCATTTGCTGGAACACTTCCCTAACAAACGGCCAAGCGGCAGGCGCGATATTGCCTTTTATACTTTCCTTCGGTGACCTCCTCGACCGGTCCTCCTGCGCCTCCGGTACAGGATCGAATTCTACCACTGTCTGGTGAGGAATTATAGCGACTCTGATCGGTAGTATTCCGTGGTTTCTCCGATCAATATCAGGCATTTGCTGGAACACTTCCCTAACAAACGGCCAAGCGGCAGGCGCGATATTTCCTTTTATACTTTCCTTCGGTGACCTCCTCCACCGGTCCTCCTGCGCCTCCGGTACAGGATCGAATTCTACCACTGTCTGGTGAGGAATTATAGCGACTCTGATCGGTAGTATTCCGTGGTTTCTCCGATCAATATCAGGCATTTGCTGGAACACTTCCCTAACAAACGGCCAAGCGGAAGGCGCGATATTTCCTTTTATACTTTCCTTCGGTGACCTCCTCCACCGGTCCTCCTGCGCCTCCGGTACAGGATCGAATTCTACCACTGTCTGGTGAGGAATTATAGAGACTCTGATCGACAGTATTCCGTGGTTTCTCCGATCAATATCAGGCATTTGCTGGAACACTTCCCTAACAAACGGCCAAGCGGCAGGCGCGATATTGCCTTTTATATTTTCCTTCGGTGACCTCCTCCTACTCCACGGTCCTCCTTCACCTGCGAGGCAAGGTCGAATTCAATCACTGTCTGGAGAATAATTATAGCGACTCTAATCGGCAATTTTCCGTTGTTTCTCAGGACTAGGTTCTAGAGATAAGAACCCCGACGGTAGCAGGATATTCGATACTAGCTAAGTCGGATTGAGTCGATCAGAAGAATTCTACCAGCCGGCTGATCTAATCTTCTGTGGTTTCTCTGATCAACACCAGACAAATGCTGTAGTAGATTCATAACAAACGAGCCATGGGCTTTACATTTACACACGTATATAAGTACTACACCACCACGCTTATCAGGAGATCAGTCGGAAACATAGAAATTACCTGACTGGAGCAGTGCTTTTGCTGGTGGGAAATACCTAGTTGAAGAAATACCCTGACTAACGGACTGATAGATCGGCGCAGAATCTCGTTATCCAGCGTGAGATGATCACCGCCACCTCCCGCGATAAAAAAAGAAAGCTTTATAATTCGGGACAAATGACCATAGCAGTTGATGAGCTCGGAATCATCAACCCATCCCCACTACCTCTAGCACCATCATCACCATCAGTACCGAGATCATCACATCTCACATCTCCTTGGTCGCCTATCACAGTCACCCTCACACATTCACAATTACCCTCACCCTTACACATACACTTGACGACCCCTTTACCCTTCATCATCGAGACTAATCGGCACCAACTCCATCACCATTACTGTCACCCCCTGATCTACATTCAGCGTCATGCTCCCCGTCACCCACATATTCTCCACCCACTATGCCATCACATCTGTCACCACTATAATTCCCAGAACCATTACCTACAACGCTATAGCCAATAAACTTACTGTTCTTCCCATCCCCACCCCTACTACCACCACCACCGCTACTATCATCATCACGACCACCGCCAACACCAGGGCAGCTGGCGTCACCGCTACCACAACTTCTTCCACCTCTAGAGACGGTACCACCATCACCTTTGCTAGCACTACCGTTATCAACGCCACTTTCAACAACGGAACCAGCACCGTTACTAACACCGCTACCACAAACGGTATCGCTACCAAAACGTTTATCAACACACTACCACCCACACTTTTTCCGCCACCACCACCTCCACCTTCACTTCGACCGCCGCTACGTCCTTCACCAATACCACCACCCCCACCATCACAACCATAACTAAAACCAACTCGCGACCATAACCAATACCAACTCGCGACATAACCAAAACCAACTCGCGACATAACCAAAACCAACTCGCGACATAACCAAAACCAACTCGCGACATAACCAAAACCAACTCGCGACCATAACCAATACCAACTCGCGACATAACCAAAACCAACTCGCGACCATAACCAAAACCAATTCACAACCATAACCAAAACCAACTCGCGACCACAACCAAAACCAATTCGCGACCACAACCAAAACCAATTCGCGACCACAACCAAAACCAATTCGCGACCACAACCAAAACCAATTCGCGACCACAACCAAAACCAATTCGCGACCATAACCAAACCAAATTCGCGACCATAACCAAAACCAACTCGCGACCACAACCAAAACCAACCTGTGACCACAACCAAAACCAACTCGCGACTACAACCAAAACCAACTCGCGACCACTACCAAAACCAAATCGCGACCATAACCAAAACCAACTCGCGCCCTTGCCACGCCCGCCGCCGCTCCCGAAACCTCCGTCGTCGCCCCCGCCGACACTACACCCCTCCACCAGCCATTCCGACACCCCGTCCCTTCCCCGGCCCGCAAGGATTTAGTGCCCGTCTGGAAGGCAGGGTCGCCCCATGATTCTCGTCAGTGACGGGAGGGAACGGTACGGTTCGGGAGGGGTGGACGAAGACAACTGCGGAGCGTAAAAAAAGGTTCGACGTTTGTAAAACCAAACGTATTTTTCCTCAGGCATTCTTTCTTGCGCGATTTAATTGTGAAATTGGAATGGAACAATTGATCACTTCTCACCAACTTGTGAGATATGGGCGAAAGATAATGACTCTCTACTTTCTGGTCACTCAACGATATTCTAAACATTTTTTAAAAGCTCTACAGCTACCCCCATGTCAATAAATTAATAATTTATTAATAGTTTTGCTGAAAAAGATGTTCGATTCCCATGATCATTATCTATATTGTGTGTAATTAAATGAGGAAAATTCCTACTGCATTACTGAATAATGAGCTCTAGTTCGTATACGTACATTTTATATAATCATGAACTCTAATAAGATAAATAAAACTGCCTGATTATAAACGTTGCAATAATACTTTCAGACATTGGATTATAAAAAAACTTGAAGTTTCTGTTTATTCAAGCTAGAATATTTTCAACAATTAGATGAGGTTAAGATATGCTGCTTTATTAGAATCTTAGTGGCAATTTCTTTAGAAATATAGATCCAGCAGAACCCTAAGGACTAAATACTAAACCAAGGGAAACCTAAAGGTTCATTAAGCCTTCTATTTTTGAACTTGGCTCCTTCACGAGACTTCGAGGTTGCAAGATTTGTTTTAAATTTTTGAGAGTATGCTTTGAAACTTTATTTTTGAATAACCAAAGTACAAACAGTTTGGGATTAGCTAACTATAAAAGCCTATAATTTCCAGTATTTTGTCTCCAGTGTTTTGTTGTTTGGATTTTGTTAACTTTAGATTGCTGTCTTATTCTTGTCAAAGCTGAACTCAATAGAGCAGTTGTTTCTTGTTTTGTAATTGAACGATAAACTTGTTTCTCAATTTACTACAGATTCGACAGAGACGGTAGAATCGCTTGTCTTCTGATTGATAGAACTTTCCCTTCGCTTGACCCATTTTTACGGTTGGACAGAAACCCAAGAAGTCTTTATGAAATTTCACTGAAAAGTAATTTCATTTACCGAAAATTCCGTGTGGAAGGTTTTCGAATATCGAACAAAGATCTGGAAGGCGAGTCCACTTCAAATTTCTCAAGATGAAAAAGGGAGAAAGAGGAAACAGAGAAAAAGTGGAAGATTGAAACACGGCACTAAACGAATTTCATTGCTTGGGAAAACTTGCACATTTTTCTTTTAGTGATTTCTGGCGATTTGGTAATGGGATTCAAGGAAATGGACAATTCATTTGGGTTTCTTCAAGAATGATCACACATTAGTGTGATTACGTGAAGATAGCAGAGAAGAAAATGATGACAGAGAGTCGAAATTGGGTTTCTTCACTTCATTAGACAATGATACACAAAAAGTTTGTTAACTAGATAGTGTCAAAAATCCACTACTGTCAGGGCACAAGCACTAAGGTCTTTTCGTCAACTGAGGAAATTATTTTTTGGATCTATTACTTAGCGATTACGGGCGCGGCAACAGCTAAGCTCGTTGCCTGGTGTTGATTGGAGAAACCACGGAAAACTACTGATCAGAGAAGCAGGAGGTCCTAGGTTCGAGTCCTGACGACGGCAGGATATTCGACACTATCTTTTCAGCAAGGTCGAATTCAGTCGCTGTCTGGAGGAGAATTCTAGCGGCCGGCTGCTCTGATCGGCAGTTTTCCGTGGTTTCTCCGATCAAAACCAGGCGAATGCCGGAGCAGTACCCTACCAAACGGGCCACGGACCGCGCGCGATTTTTCCCTCATCTTCCTTGTCCCATCCTCTCCCCCCCCCACACACACACTTACACTAACATGCACTACACTACCACATATTCCGGGAGATCGGTCGGGAGTTTAGAGCTTGTCCCGGCTGGGGCGGTGCCCCGCTGGTGGGAGAGTCCTGGTTTGGGGGGAAACCCCACTAGCCGACGGTAGGTCAGCGCCGGATCTTGCCATCCAGCGGGGGAAGATCACCGCCATCTCCCGCGAAAAAAAACATGCATTGCACTAACGGTACTAATGAGCAAAGCAGTTGACGCGCCCGGAAACACGAAAAAATCAATCAATCAATCAATCAATCCACGAGCCATTGCAGCTGGTGGCACGCCCATGAGGCTGCAGCCGCAGTGTTGCCGGGCGAGCGCCCCTTGCGCCGAATTTCGGGTGGGCCGACGCGACGGGCGGAGCCACCGCGCCGGTCGATCGCCGAAGCCCCGCGGCCTCCGACGCGGAGGGGGCGGGGACGCGGGATGCTGGGTGGAGGGGGGCGGGGCGGGGCGGGGCGGGGCGAACGTTTCGAGACCTAGCGTCGGGCGCTGGTGAACCTGATCGGGACGCAACTTCTCGTGGCCAAGTGCTCCACGCCCCACCGCTCAAATGTGTTCATTCAGAAACGAGCAAATTGAAAATGAAATGTATGTGTTATGCAATAAAAATGGGTGATGATGTAAAAAAGATACATGAATGAAGATAGTTACGATAAGTTAATTTAGCATAATAATTGCCAATGTGATTTAGAAAATTAATTAGCCAATTAGTCACATGGCTGGCGCATTTCCAAGTCAACGACAAGTATTTTTCGACTTATAGTTAAAGTAAAACCACGAAGGAAAAACACGCTAAATGTCTGAAGGAAATGGGAAGGGCATCGGAGAACGTTTCTATATCTCGCGTCGGGGGCCCACGAAGCGAATCGCGACCCAACTTCCCGTGGCGAAGTGCTCATCGCCCCACCACGCAAATGTGTTTATTTAGAAACGAGTAAATGGAAAATGAAATGCATGTAGAATGCAATCTAAATGGGTAACGATGTAAAAAAATACATGAATTGAGATAGTCACGTTAAGTTAATTTAAAAAATTTAATTAGCCAATTTGATATAGCCAATTATCCCCATTGCCGGCGCATTTCCAAGTCGACGGCAAGTATTTTTTGGACACATAGTTGAAGTAAATCCATAAAGAAAATAGATGCGGCTGCGAAATGTTTGACGGGATTGGGAAGGGGTTCCGAGAACGTTTCTAGACCCCGCGTGGGGCGCCGGCGAAGCTGATCGCGACGCAACTTCTCGGAGCGAAGTGCTCCACACTCCATCCCGCAAATGTATTTTTTTAGAAACGAGTGAATGGAAAATGGAACGCATGTGAAACGCAATATAAATGGGTGATGATGTAACAAAATTACATGAATTAACATAGGAACGATTAGTTAATTTAGCAAATTAATAGTTCAATGTGATATAGCCAATTAGTCACATGGCTGGCGCATTTCCAAGTCGGCGGCAAGTATGTTTCGACATATCGTTAAAGTAAATCCATAAAGGAGTCCATAAAGAAGTAAATCCATAAAGTGCACTCCACACCGCAAATGAGTGTTTTGAGAAACGAGTGAATGGAAAATTGAACGCATGGGGAATGCAATATAAATGGGTGATGATATAACAAAATTACATGAATGAAGATAGTTACGATTAGTTAATTTAGCAAACTAATTGGCCAAAGTGATATAGCCAATTAGTCACATGGCTGGCGCATTTCCAAGTCGGCGGCAAGTATGTTTCGACATATCGTTAAAGTAAATCCATAAAGGAGTCCATAAAGAAGTAAATCCATAAAGTGCACTCCACACCGCAAATGAGTGTTTTGAGAAACGAGTGAATGGAAAATTGAACGCATGGGGAATGCAATATAAATGGGTGATGATATAACAAAATTACATGAATGAAGATAGTTACGATTAGTTAATTTAGCAAACTAATTGGCCAAAGTGATATAGCCAATTAGTCACATGGCTGGCGCATTTCCAAGTCGGCGGCAAGTATGTTTCGACATATCGTTAAAGTAAATCCATAAAGGAGTCCATAAAGAAGTAAATCCATAAAGTGCACTCCACACCGCAAATGAGTTTTTTTAGAAACGAGTGAATAGAAAATTGAACGCATGTGGAATGCAATATATAAATGGGTAATGTGTTTGTTAATTAATGAATTCAGATAGTTACGCCAAGTTAATTTAGCAAACAACAGCCAATTTGATATGGACAATTAGTCACATCGCTGGCACATTTCCAAGAAAGCAAAAAGAAAGTACATGTGGGTGCGTCATGTTTGACAGGAAAAGATGAGGATCAAAGAATGTTTCTTGATCTCGCTTCGGGGGCAGCGAAACGGATCGCAACTCAACCTTTGGGAACAAAGTTACCCACCCCCCACCGCGCAAAAGTATTTTTTTAGAAACGAGTAAATGGAAAATGGAACGCATTTGGAACGCAATATATAAAAGGGTGAAATTTTTTAAAAATGCCCAAATAAGATAGTTATGCCAAGTTAATTTAGCAAAACAATAGCCAATTTGATATGGCCAATTAGTTACATTTCTGTTACATTTCCAAATCGACGGCACGTGCAGTTAAAGTGAGTGCGTAAAGGAATAGGAAGAGGTTCTCAGAACGTTCCTAGTCCTCGCGTCGGGCACCGCCGAAACTGATCGCAACGCAACCTCTCGGAGCAAAGTGCTCGCACCGCATAGCGCAAAATACTTTTTTTAAATAAACTATCTGGGCTCAATGAGGTATCTACCACAATATTATTAAATGTAATTTTAATGTGATTACATATAGCCAGGCACGTGTTTCGGGAACACAATTCCCATCCTCAGTGGTTCTACAATTTTAAGTACATAAACAAATTACACATGTATTAACGTCAACAAAATCATATATAAACAGTGAACAATAGAATAATTATTATGGTAAAAAAATATTAATTGACTAGCTTTATCATCCGTTCATTTCCTCCCTAACCTTCCCGCAGTCTGCATTCGTACAGCGTACGATCAATACGGCGTTATACTTTGACGACTTTCCATAATTATGAGTTTAATCTGTGTTACTTGGGTAAGTACTAATTTTAAATAATTATTCTATTGATCACTGTTTATATATGATTTTGTTGACGTTAATACATGTGTAATTTGTTTATGTACTTAAAATTGTAGAACCACTGAGGATGGGAAGTGTGTTCCCGAAACACGTGGCTGTATGTAATCACATTAAAATTACATTTAATACTATTGTGGTAGATACATCATTGACCCCAAATAATTTATCATGGAGTAACACAAAATCTCAGCTGCCACCACAGAACCTTTTTTAAAGATACTGCTAAATGGATGAATGGAACCCGTGTGTGTAATCCAGTGTAAAATGGGTGGCGATGAAAAAATTGTAGTGTTAAAGTACTTATGCTAAGTTAATTTAGCAAACAAAATCCAATTTGATACGGCCAATTAGTCACATCTCTGGCGCTTTACCAAGTTGACAGCAAGTATTTTTTGACATACAGTTAAAGTGAAAGCAGAAAGGAAATATTCGCGGCTGTGTAATGTTTCACGGGAATGGGACGAGGTTCGAGAACATTTCTAGACTTCGCGTCAGGGGTCGGCGAAGCTGATCGCAACGTAACTTCTCAGAGCGAAGTACTCCACACCGCACCGCACAAAAGTATTTTTTTTAGAAGCGAATTGGAAAATGGAAAATAAAACGCACGTAGAAACAAGTATGTAAATGGGTGATAATTTAAAAAAAATCACGAATCAAGATAGTTAGGCAAAGTTAATTAAAGAAACGATATCCAAATTTATATGGCCAATTAGTCACACTAGCACATTTACAAGTCGATGGCAAATATCTTTTGACATGCAGTCAAAGTGGAACCAGAAAGGAAACATAATCGTCTGCGTAATGTTTGACGAGAATGAGAGTGCATCAACTGATGCTACTGCAGTGCCTCTGAATGGGGAGGTCCTAGGTTCGAGTACTGAGTATTTTACTATTTTAGTAGTAAATGGTAACATTTTGCCAGTTTAAACCAAAAAATTTGTGTTTTGGCTAATTTTTCATCACAACTCTCATGTTTTGTTAATAGAAAGGTCTATAAAATTGTAAATTTGGGTTGAAATGTCTTATATTTGGAAAGATACGTGGTACCTGTTTCTCTGTTCTTAACGACCTTCGATTTAAGTTTTGTTTTGAAACAAAACTTAATACTGAAAAATATACAAAGAAAACTATTATGAGAAAAATCCTCTCTTCATACATGAATTAAATTAGTTAATTGTAGTGAGACCGGAGGTTGCTTTATGTGTGGCGACAGTCGACTGTACTTACATCTCCTTTCTAAAAGCCTGCAGAGCACCCGCAAATCAATCAGAATATTTGGCTGTCTTTTTATCTTCTGCTCCGTCTATAGGTGATTAAACAACGCATTTACGACTAACGACTTGTCAGCCAGTTAGGTGTTCTTGTGTCAATGATTGACTTACTTCTTTTTCCTTATCAGCCCCGCGCAATTGCAGGTCCTGCATGTCTACCCGTCGGCGGATGCTGATTATGATGGGATTGTTAAGGACACCGACCCAATCAAAATTAATGATGATGATGATGATGATAGTAATAATGGGAAGAGAATTAGAAGAAAGGATCGCGCGCGGTCCGTGGCCTGTTCTATACCGTACTGCTCCGACATCTCTGTATGTCATCAGGGAAACCAGAGTTCAGAACACACGGCCCACGAATTCCAACCTTGTAGACGCCACAAAACCACGGTTGTTAAACATTTCAAATACATTTCTGGCCGGAATAGAGTGTGCAACCACCAGTCCTATGCTTGGGCCATAAGCACACGAGCGTCATATGATGGACGCTAAAGTGCGTTCGTCGTAGCGTGAAAGGGACCGTGGCATACGACGGCACTGCGCGACGTGCGTTAAAATTAGCGTCCGTTATGTAGCGAGATGCGGATAAGAAACGCTAGCCAACGTGCGTTAATCATTGTCGCATTTTGTTGTAGCATCAATAGGAGATATTTGGTTGTTGGCACGTAGTGTTGCGACAGACTTTAGTTGTACACGTATTGAAGAGTAATCAAAATATGAATAGAATAGACAACGGAAGCAAAGAAGAGCAAAACTGACTCGTTCTATGGGACTTGTCTATAAAAATAGACTTTTTTAAATGGATAGGAAGAAGTGTCCTGTAATATTTTTACTACATTCCAGTTGTAAACGAACGTGGGGAAAAAGTAACTGCGTGTTACAATGGATCAAAGAATAAATGTAATATAGTCTATAAATAACGTTCACTCTTTATGGTATGAACTCACCAATCTCATTATCTCTATTTTAGCAGTTTCATCTAACCTAACCTAATCTACAATAATGTTTTCTTGTCAGCCATGTTTCTTCGCCATTTACCCGCGTATACCCAAAATTCTTTGGCAAACGACGCACGTCGTGACGCAACGTGTGTTCGGTGTAATATTGGACGTACTTTTGACGTACGTTGGTGACGTCCGAAGAGCGACGCTCGTGTGCTGCAGGCCTTAAGGCCGCACCACAATAGACCGCGAACGGGAACGGGAACGTGAAGGCGAGGACGGGAACGGGAACGGGAGGTACGTGCGCTTCACAATAAACGTCTACGGGAAGAGGCAACAGCGCTATGAACCAGTAGCGGCTAAAACGAGAACTTTAAGAAACAATTGCCGAAACCAAAGCACTTCTAGCTATGCTACTGTGTTTCTCTTTGTATTGCCATCTGTCTGATTTGATTGTGTGAGCTGCTATGAATAAAAGGTACTTTAACTTAATTAGAAGAATATAACTATAAATACAAAGAATGCCAAAACTACTACGAACTTACGAAAACTACAACTACGAGAAACTAAAATTTTGTCAATAAACAAACAGCTCCAATGTACTTTAACGAAACATTTTTAAAAAAATTGTGGGAAATTTTAATTCTAAGTATTAATGTGTATAGAAAAACAATTGTACTATAAATACTAAAAAACTCAACAATGACTAACAAAACCCGCCTCAAACCACAACCTCACAAATCCACGCTCTAACCTCAATATCGACCTACACTCTCAATTCCGCTCCAGACCAGTGTCGCCTGTCGCGCGCAGTCTCTCACCATCCTGCCGGATCTCACCATCCTGCTGGGGAAGATCTGTGCCACCTCCCGGGGAAAAACATATACTACACTTCCGGGTAATAACCTTAGCTGTTGACCCGGAATCGCAAATCAATCAATCTCAGAGTACGCACCGATTTCTGCTCTTAGTTCTCAAAATTGGACTCTGGTGGTGCTAGCCTAAGAGGTTGCCTTACGCTCACCCCCACTACCACTGATGATAAAGACGATTTACTCTTTTGTTGCATTAATAGTTATGGTGTGGTCTGGTTATTCCGAGCTGGCTCTGAGGGTACATACACCGTGAAATTCGTGATCAACTCGGATTAGTAATTGCAATTGGGAGTTCGTGTTTCTTTCTCATTCGTCCCACTTCAGTATTGTCACTAGTTTTTGCCATCTTCATCCTCATAATCATTATAGTCTCTTGGAGTTGCTCGGACGTGAACACTCTTGTAATCTGTCTCTTGCATAAAAAGTAAAAAATCATACATGCTCTTTCAACATAATTTGTAGACCTCAGCATTGAGAACAGAATAATATTAATTTAATTATTTCAAATGATGTAATGGGACTGACTAGATACGTATATGTACGCATTACATGTGGTGACATTCTTTATTTTCCCGCATTTCTCACATAATCCTCATTGAGGGTACCATTTGAGTTTTAAATTAAAAATGTTTCGTTCATGCAAATCGATGCCTTTGAGTCAATAAGATTGAGTTTTACGGATGTTCATAAATTAAACGCAACATCACCACTGAAGAATTGAAAGGGGACAAATACAGTAATAAGAAGAACGTTTTCTTTTCCAAATTGATGTACCGGAATCGACACTGTCAACCGTCGGAAAACAAAGTGCGAGTGCAGTTTTTCAAAAATACATCGATGTGGTGGGTACTGCTTAGAAGATAAAGTGACTAAAGCTGTCTGGATCTAATGTGTTCTATGTAACCGCGTAGGTGAAATTTGCGTTTTAGTTATTTCCAGCCTAACAATTGACAATCTAGACAAGTTAAAGTGGTAAATGTGCGCTGAAAATGAAAGTCTTGAATAGAAAAGTACGAGTTTAAAATATTTTGAATTATAGACAATTCGTAATAGATTATCTCCTTTTCAGCAATTTATAATTGAACCACCTTAGCGCCAAGTCAGCCAATTATTGCAGAAAACACTGACGCTGTATGATTGTTGTTCACAACGAAACGTGCAACTACTCCCAACGTAACACGAACGTCAGCCATTTTCTGCCATGCTGCTCAACAGGTTTGGATTGTTCAAACTCAGTAGATTTGCAGAAGCAGCTACTCATCGTATTCAACAACGCGGTATATTCGGGAATAATCGGATCAATAATCGGATTCGTGCGTTACAAATGGTTTGCCGGAGTCCTTTAACAGTTTCCAATAACTGGATTTCCAATGAAGCACCCGGAAGCTACGAGAATTCGAGTTATCAGAACTCTACTAGATCCATGAGGGGTTTCTGAGGTACTGATTTGGAAGTAAATAAATGGTGGGAGGGCCCATAAAATTAGAACTGCAAAGTAAGTCGACACTTCGCGAATACTCTGTATGATGAATATACTTTTACGAAAACTACAACAAAACCATTAATTTTGATTCCTTTTTGTTCTTGGTGGAAAGCGAGGCTGTGCAACGTACTATTACAGCGAGTCGACTCGTGCGACTGTTGATTGGAAACAGATGGATAGTAAATATAGCACGATGAAATCGAATATCGCTATACGTCGTGCGATCCGATTGACTTGTTGTTTTGCAACGTATTAAATACATTTCAACCACCAATATCTGGTGGGCACTTCAATCCTCTCCTTTTCTATATACAGAGTGTTCGGGGAGAAAACATCCAAAATTCAAAAACAATCTCCTGAGACAATTTTAAGCATATTTGGTCTAATAAACTACTAGAATCTTCCAAATGGCTGAGCCGCAATAAGCCCTCAAAAGTTGATTTTTAAAAAATTCTACTAAAAAGAATTTGCATTGCTGAAGCGTAGAAACACTCTAGGAACACGTAAATTGTTTATTATTTACAAAGGAAATGAACATATTGGTTCAGAAAGAAAAATTAAACCAGTCAAACCAACCCATTAAAACAGTCGAATTCTGTAAATAAGATGTCTTTTTAATTTCTGAGTTACTTTTTCTTTCTGAACAAATATATCCAGGTCGTTTGTAAAAAACAAACTATTTACATGTTCCTGGAGCGTTTCTTTGCTTCTGCAATTCAAATTTTTGCCTAGAAAGAATTTTTTTAAACCAACTTTCGAGTGCTTATTATTCGGCTCAGCTATTCAGAATTTCCAAATAGTTTACTAAACAAAATATACTTAAAATTGTATTAAGAACTTATTTTCGAATTTTCAGCATTTCCTACTCCAACCTTGTACATTTGTTTCACTCGTCTGGCTAGCTACCGCGCCGGATCTCGACATCCAGTGGGAAGAGAATACCGCCGACTCCCGATGCACTACACTTATGGGACTAATGGTATCAGTAGTTGACGCGCCCGGAATCACTAACAATCAATGAGCCCGCAAGAGTGTTGGTGTTTGGTCGAATATGCGTCCCGTCCGGACGTAAAGGTCTATCGGCAGTCGTCTGGATAAAAAATCTTAAAGAAAAGGACATACGTGACGTGTTAGTGTGTGAGTGGTAATTACAATGAGCTGGATAGGGCCCTGAATATTTTTCTGTTGTAACCGCAGGTTTCTTTTGATATTTGGATATCTTCTGGTATTTTGGTAACTCTTTATGTATACGGCTTTCTCTCCTGGGTGTACTCTGATCGGTAGTTTTCCGTGGTTTCTCCGATCAACACCAGCAAATGCCGGAGCAGTACCCTAACAAGTTTGTACTGAACATTGACAACCTGGTTTGGAAACGGAACATTATAATCTTTGGCAGAACAAAATCTTCTTCTTGTTATAATTAGTGACTGTTTATTTGGAATATTTCCCACTGTTATTAATAATACGACATCCATTTCGATTCAAAATACGAAACAAATGTGTTATAACCTTTCAATTCATCCGGAACATTTGACTACCTTTGCATTTCGTTTGAACTGAAGTTTCCGTAACACTTAAATGGAAATAAATACTAATAATAACAATAAAAGCAATCTATTAATTAAACATTCACACGTTATAAACAAACATTCAATACTCTCTTTAAATCTTGCCACGATTGATTTTATCAGCATTTGGATTCTGACCGGCTTTTAAATATGTCATAATTGTGGTCACAAGGCTTGCTCTTCCCACAGCATATTTTCAATTACTTCCCTTTTGTTCCGGCACTCATTTCCTTACACTTTATTTCCAGCGACTCATTTACATCTTAGCAATTGCAAGGCTCCTTCTGTGTTCTGACGACATATTTTAGTCAATATTACTCATTCTACTATTTTGAAATTATATTCCTTCTTACTACTCACTTATTTCCCCACCACACTGTTAAACGTTGGACAATGGTTCCCTCCACAATATTTGCTACTCAAAAATCTACTCGCCAAACCTCTTACCGAACACAAACCGCCGTCTTGTTCCTAAACGTTCTGTCATTCTCTCTCCATTTCCAAAATATCGCACGCATTGTTCATACCTGCAGGCTTTCTGATTGGTTTCAAAGTTCCCAGTGGTTGGTCCAGTTTGAGAAAATGTGTGGCGAGTGTGCACGAGATCGATCTAATGGCCTGAGACTGACCCTTTGCTTCCCTTCATATGTTTATTTTCCCTATGTTTATGTTTCTCTATGTTCCATATGTTTATTTTTCCTTAGAGTCCCTTCATATGTTTATTTTTCCTTAGAGTCCCTTCATATGTTTATTTTCCTCAAACCGTTCTCAGCTAAATTTTGATAGTCTAATCACTATTGATTTTTTCTTAATATCTTTATTTTGCATCTTAATTAAATGCTTTGGTCGTCTAATAATATTTAGTCTACATTTTATAGTATACTTGCCTTGCAATTTCATAACACGTTGAGATTCAATAACTCAACCGTCCCTTTTTATAAAATACTGGCTTCTTTAAAACTCTGAGGTTTGAGTTATCTCAATCTGTCATCAAAATAGAGATGTGATGACGCATTCTAGTACTAGATGTAATGGTCATTGAAGATTATAAAAATATTTTTTTTATTTATTTATTTTACGTCAAAAAAACAGTTAAAAAACTGCGTATGACGGGCTTTGGGGAAAAGTGAATTGTGTGCACATTTTCAAAATATTAATGTATGTCTTCTTTCAAGATAATACCTAAACTTTTTATTGAACTACTAGATTATTGAACTTCAAATAATAATACTGCAAAACTTACCCATTACGAAGAACATTTTTCTTTAAGCTTACTGCTGATACTTACCTGCAAAAAAACGGACAAATTATTTTAATAAATACATGAATAGTGCTTATTTCTCGATTATATCAAACATTTATTCAATTTCTGCAAAATTTAACAAAGTTATGAAACTACACCATGCACATTACGAATACAAACGTGTTGCAAATACGCTACTAATATCAAGAGAACATATTTGGTAAACAAGAAGATGAGATCATTACATATGCATATTTTGCATGAATTTACAGGGCCAAAGAACAGAAATCCTCAAAGCAATAAGGACTATGCCACAAAAACAGGATCTCTTCTCCAGGACTAATTTTTCGGGTTATAATTATGTACTACAGCTATTATGTACTGTTGCATATGTTGCACGTTATCCATAAGTCTCTGTTGTACGCAATGTTCGAAGACTCAACTACTCCCAAACAATTATTTACAACAGCTAAGACGAATAAAATGTATCAAATGAACTAACAATCTACATTTCGAACGATTCTACAAACTACTGATGGAACTGCCCATTAATATTCCCCATTCAAGCATTCATAGTAGCATGTGTTATTTATTGTTCACGCCCACCTGAACAATGTTGTGCGTTAAATACTGGACGTAGTTGCAGAAGCTTGACTATTATGATTTTATAACTTTTTTCTTTCCAAAAATATGAATCATTTTAAAATAAAATCAGTGTTTCAGAGAAAAAACATGATTATAATATCCCAAGGTCATATATCATGTGCGAGAGCATGTGATCATTTACAGCTTAAATCCGTAAAGTTCAGCATTCTATAAAAACTAACTACTGTCACAACAGACTAACTTACATTTTTCTGACATTTCAATGCAACATTACCAAACTGTATCTGTAAAGGCGTTTGTAATCTTTCTTTTATATAAATAATTATTTCTTCGGCAATAAATTAAAAAATATCTCCAAGAATACAATGAAAGATCAAAAAAGAGAAATTTTTACATGAACAAGAATGTTCCGATTAATCCTACAAGAGTCAGAAAAACTTCGGCAGCAATACAACAAGGACGTATCACATCTAATTCGCGAGTTTGGAATGGTGCGAAGAGGTCCCGAATTCTATTCGAACTAATATGTCTTTAATACCATAATAACATATCATATACACATCATAATAACAGACCATTATTATCGTATTCCACTTACATCGGATACACTATACGAATCATTCTATTTTTCGTCTTTCTAAAGAACTAACTATTGCTGCAGCAAAAATATTCTCACAGAACGTTTTCTCAGAGACTTCAATTGGAGAACTCCACGAACGAGTAAGAACGTTTTGAACGATGTTACAAGATTCAGTAAAACTATGGCGCTGGGTGTGAGCAGGTGCTTTGGGAGGCACGAGAAGCTTCCAAAGTTTATTCAAGCTAGCAGGATTTTAATTTCACAAAAATATTTATTGTACACAAGAGTATACGATTATACGATGCCAGTAATTATTTTTTACATGTATGTGTAAATAACTAACTACGACATCAGCAAAAAACTTTCTTCAGGGTCTCCAATTGGTGAACTCCAAGAACGGGATTTGTGTATATCTACTACATCAGCAAAAAACTTTCTTCATGGTCTCCAATTGGAGAACTCCAAGAACGAGCAAGAAGTTTTGTTTTAAACGATCCTCCAAGAGTAAATAAATTTATGGCTGCAATGTCACAAGAACATATCTCATCTACTTAGCATATGTTTCGAGCGACAAGAGGAGACTGCGCATTATATTTGAACTAACATGTATTTCATATATTTTGTACACATGCTTATATTATACATATTACATCTGTGATGCGATATCTGTAATTCTCTTTTACATGTATTTCTAAATAACTGTACAGCAAAAACGTACAGCAGAAACGTTTCTTAGGGACTCCAATCGTATATCATCAAGAAGGAGCAAGCACGTTTTGAATGTTCCTCCAAGAGTCAGTAAAACTACAGATGGAACGTCACAAGAACATATCTCACCCAGGCGAGCATCTGCTTGGGCGGCACGAGGAGACCCGGAATTATATCCGAAATAACATGTCTTTAATTTCACAATATATCTTGTGCTCAAGCATATATGGTTATACACAACTTCCATTAGTGACACGATATCTGTAATTCTGTTTTCATGTACTTCTAAAGAGCTAACTACATCAGCAAAAACTTATCTTCGGGACTCCAATTGGGGAACTCTAAGAACGAGCAAGAACGCTTTGAACGATCCTCCAAGAGTCGGTAAAACTACGGCTGCAACGTCACAAGAACATATCTCACCCAGGCGAGCATCTGTTCGGGGCAGGCAGAGGTCGCAAGAGCTTTTCGAACCAACTTCCAACGATGGAGTCTAGCGGCGTTTGTCGCCCCGAGTGCGACCTCGGCCTCCCCCGCGTCGTTTGCGAGCAGCCCTGCCCTCGCGTCTCCTGCGCTCACGGCCTGGCGCCGTTCCAGCCGCCTCCGCACGACCTCAGGCTCTGACATCAACGACCGGCGGCGATGGCTTAGTGGTTGCGCCGTTGCTTCTGCAGCGTCGTTGACCGGGAGGTCCTAGGGTTTGAGCCCGCACTATGGCAGGATATCCGTCACCAGCTTCATAGCTAAGTCGAATTCAGCTGCTTTCTAGAGGAAACTTCTAGCCGCTGGCTGCTCTCATCGGGTACTTTCCGTGATTTACCGGGAGGTCCTAGAATTCGACCAATTTCTGGAGCCTCCAGCTCTGACATCAATGACCGGCTGCGATGGCTTAGAGGTGGCGCCGTTGCCCATCTGCAGCGTCGTTGACCAGGAGGTCCTAGGGTTTGAGTCCCGACTGTGACAGAAGCTACATAGTTCGGTCGAACTTAGCTGTTTCTAGCGGTCGGCTGCTCTGATCGGGTGCTTTCCGTGATTTACCGGGAGGTCCTAGAATTCGACCAGTTTCTGGAGCCTCCAGCTCTGACATCAACGACCGGCTGCGATGGCTTAGAGGTGGCGCCGTTGCCCATCTGCAGCGTCGTTGACCAGGAGGTTCTAGGTTTTGAGTCCCGACTGTGACAGAAGCTACATAGTTCGGTCGGACTTAGCTGCTTTCTAGCGGTCGGCTGCTCTGATCGGGTGCTTTCCGTGATTTACCTGGAGGTCCTAGAATTCGACCAGTTTCTGGAGCCTCCAGCTCTGTCTTCAACGGCTGGCTGCGATGGTTTAGTGATGGCATCGTTGTTTTTGCAGCTTCGTTCACCGGGAGATCCTAGTGTTTTGTCCGGACTGTGGAAGGATATTCGTCACCAGCTAGATAGCTAGGTCGAATTCAGCCACTTTCTAGAGGAAACTTCTAGCCGCCGGTTGCTCTGATCAGGTGCTTTCCGTGATTTACCGGGTGGTCCTAGTATTCGACCAGCGGCTGGAGCCTCCAGCTCTGACATCAATGACCGGCGGCGATGACTTAGTGCCCGTTGCTTCTGCAGCGTCGTTCACGGGGAGGTCCTAGGGTTTGAGCTCCCACTGTGGCAGGATATCCGTCACCAGCTTCATACCTAAGTCGAATTCAGCTGCTTTCTAGAGGAAATTTCTAGCCGCCGGCTACTCTGATCAGGTGCTTTCCATGATTTACCGGGAGGTCCTAGAATTCGACCAGTTTCTGGAGCCACCAGCTATGACATCAATGACCGGCTGCAATGTCTTAGTCATGGCGCAGTTGCTTCTGCAGCGTCATTCACCGGGAGGTCCTAGAGTTTGAGTCCCGTCTGTGGAAGGATATTCGTCACCAGCTACATAGCTGGGTCGAATTCAACCACTTTCTAGAGGAAACTCCTAGCCGCCAGCTGCTCTGATCGGGTGTTTCGGTGATTTACCGGGAGGTCTTAGGGTTTGACCAGCTGCTGGATCCTCCAGCTCCCACTTCAACGGGCGTCTACGATAGCTTAGTGGTGGCAACGTTACTTCTGCAGCGGCGTTGACCAGGAGGTCCTAGAATTTGAGTCCCGACTGTGGCAGGATATTCGTCACCAGCTACGTAGTTAGGTAGAATTCCACCTTTTCTTTGAGGAAAAATTCTGGCGACCGGCTGCTCTGATCGGGCGTTTTCTGTGATTTACTGGGAAAACCTAGGGTATGGCCATAATTCCCGACGGTGGTGGAATTTTAACGATAGCTTTAGTTGAGTCGAATTCTGGCGGTGTCTGAAGGAGAATTGTAACATTGTATTGTACGGTTGATTGGGTGTTTTCCGTGGTTTTCCGATGGAAGAATTGTATTGTATGGTTGAGTGGGTGTTTTCCGTAGTTTTGCGATTGTAGAATTGTATTGTACGGTTGATTGGGTGTTTTCCGTGGTTTTCCGATTGTAGAGTTGTATTGTACGGTTGATTGGGTGTTTTCCGTGGTTTTCCGATCAACCGTAGATGAATGGTGGAGCAGTCACTGCGTTTCAACTAACCGGGAGGTCCTAGAGTTCGAGCCTTGACTCTGGCAGGTTATTCGATACGAACTTCATAGTTTAGTCGATTCAACATGAAGGAATGTTTTAGCAGCCAGGTGCTGTGATGAGTAGTTTTCTGTGGTTTCTCCCATTAACGCCAGTCGAACACCAGAGCAATATCCTAACGAATAGACCACGAATCGTGCGATTTTGTTTCCATTTCCTTGTCCTATCCTCTACCCTTAAACACACACATACACGTTCGTGTACTACCCTACCACATATGTCGGGAGACCAGATGGGAGGTTAGATGTTGATACGGCTGGGATCTGTGGAGATACTTGGGCGGGAAATCGCCGCAAGCTACTACGCAGATGAGCGTCAGATTATACATTTCAGCCGAGGAGGAACATCGCTACTTACAGACGGCTATAACATGCGCAACTACTTGCGTCTGACGGTTATCGTCCAACCAAACGGTTTTGCCAATTAGATGTTGATCAGCGTTTGAAATATTTTACGTATACACTGATTCTCTCAATTACTACGAGTACATATTGCATCAATGTTTGATGGATAGAAAGATTTCTCATTTCTTGAAGTAGAATACAAAACAATGAAATCTGTAAATTGCCGTCAGCTGGCTGGTGATGTATGATAAATCTCTAAACTCTCCCAAGGACTTCTCCACTGTGGATGTACGTTCATATATTTTCCGATTTCATTATATTTTCTTGGCACCGTCCCGGTCGATTCTGATCACTCCCAAGCCTAGTAATAATGAAATGCGTGAGAAAATATAGTAAAGCAGTTACTGGAACGCACCATACGCCATCAATTTGGCCAATTTCTTACTATAGGTTGTTGAGTTTTGCTTATAATTGATTGTGGATAGACTGTGTCTTCTAAAACGTCTCTATAGAATCCATCCTATCGCTATATTAACATTTCAGTGGCCGCGCAAAATTGGAACCTAAGTAATTTCGTGGATTGCAATTGTAATCGATTTAAAAAATGCTTATTATTAATATTTTACAAAAAATATATTATTTTATTTTAAATATAGACGAGTAATGATATCTAAAACACTGAGTAGTTTTTAAGTACTATTAAATTTATGAGAACGTTGATATATTTCAAATTATATGAAATACTGCACAAAATTACATGTATTACACCTTTAAATAAATACACTAAAGTATGTGCGAGTAGAGTTTTGTTTTTGAAAAGTCTTGTGCTCGAAATTTTTTGTACACTTGATACACTTTGCATTAGGATTATTAAAAACGCAGTTTGACACAATGGTTTAAACATTTAGAACCTCTTTTCTGAACGTGATTCAGTGTCAAACAACGGAAGAATATCTTACACATATTTTCTTTATACGCGCACCCACTGAAGACAATCTGCCTAATATTGTTGAGTGCTCTTGTTTCGTTGAAGTCCATCGAGATAACAACGCACCCACGTTGCCCTTTGTGACTTCGCAGATCCCTCCGTCCTTTCTTAGATTCCCAGCAGAAGTCTCCCGCGTGTTCTTATTGATGTTGGCACATTTTTTTCTCTCGATCGTTCTTTTCATTCATTGTTTCATAAGGGACAAAACGAGATCCTTTAGAAATCCCGTCCTAGTCTACCTTTCTACACTGTTCTTTGCATAAACATTCAGAGTATTCATTGCAGCTATATCCTCGTGATGTCCTCGTAGGTCAGAAACTGAACTCGGGTGGTCGCGTGGACTACTATTGTAACCCAAGCAGTTTCCGGCGCGTATCGCTCGTGCAGCAGTTATCGCTTGACTCACATTTCACCATAATTTAACAGCTGAGGCCTTCTACAGAAGGTTCTGAAAAGCCTATGCCAAAAGTTTGTCAACTATCGAACAACTCTTGTAAACATCGAATGAAGAAGACTGGATTACTATAGTAATCCACTCGACTACTGAAAGGTAAATTCATAGGACACCACCTAATCGTAGAATGAAAGAAAGATGATGATCGTGATGAGCATCAAATGGTGATGGGCTTCAAATGTGCTAGTAAGCCAACGTTTCGGCCATTTTCTTAGAATTGGTTGTACATTTAGATGTGACTTTCGATAAATGATTAGTCTTCACTGTATAAAATGAATTCGTTAACTAATGCATGTATCCAGCGATTGAAGCAAGCAATATAAAAATATATATTTTGCGTTTACTCTACAAAAGCATGCATTGCTGTAGGATAATCCTGTGAGAATTTGAGACTAAAAAAATTCAAACTCCTCCGAGGCTGCTGTCTCGCAAGCATATTATGCAAATCCATCACAGTCTTTCTGCCTAACAGCCTTCTTACATAACCTGGACAACGATCGGGTGGTAGACATTGTAGACACGGCCAATCGCCCTACCGAGCCTCTCCTCTCTCCCTTGCGTCTCGGAGGCGATGCTTCCGGGAGCGGCCGCCAGGCGTCGCCCTTATCGCGCGGCGCACGCGACGGCGAGATTTGCCGGCGGCGCCAGCGCACTCATTAGGCCGGCGGCCGAAGCACAAAACAAGCGAGCGGCGGCGGGCAGCAGTTGCCTTGACCCGTGCAGCGCCGGTCCCGCACCTGCTCGACCCAAGTCGCTCACGCGACGCGGGTGTAGCACGCCATGGGTGCCCGTGCACCGGGGTGATTATTGGATGGGTGATTGGGTAAGCCTGGCCACTGGGGTGGGAGGAAGTCTTTGTGGGTAAAAACGCGGTTTCAAAACATACTGGCGAGTCCGGTACCGGACAATCGTGTAACGTGGCAACGGAATAACAGTGTTACCGGCTGAGCCGGACCGGGAGAGATGGCTCAAGGCGTCAACTGATGTCACTGTAGTTCTTCTGACCAGGAGGTCCTAAGTTCGAGTCCTGATGGTGACAGAAATTTCGACACTAGATTAGTCAGCTAGGTCAAATTCAGTCGCTGTCTAAGGGAGAATTTTGGCGGCAGGATGCTCTTGGTCGGTAGTCTTCGGTGGATTCTCCGATCAACACCAGGCGAATTCCGGAACAGTACCCTAACAAACGGGCCACGGACAGCGCGCGATTTCCTACCTCCTCCTTGTCCACTCACTACCACACGTGGTGGACAAACGGTTAGAACTTGTCCCGGCTGGGGTGGTGCCCCAGCTAATGGAAAACCCCGCTAATTGACGGTAGGTCGGCGCCGGATCTCGCCTTTCAGTAGGGGGAGATCACCACCATAGCCAGCAATATAAGCATGAACTACACTTACGGGACTAATGACCTTAGTAGTTGACGCTCCCGGAATCACTAATGAATCAATTGAAAATGCTGAGGCGGCTAAGGACATCAGCCAATGAGCTAGAATATACTACATTCAAGTCTTCAAATGTAGTGCGTTTAACCGTGTGTGCGTACGTGGGTGGGTGTAAATGGGTGTGCGTGAGTTAGAGAGAGAGAGAGAGAGAGAGAGAGAGAGACGTCGGGAGCGCCTCTAAGTGAAGAAGTATCCCTCCCACCTTTCTGCCCCTTGGAAGCACTTCTGGGGCTTCCGGTCTGTTTTCTCCCGCGGACAGCTGCCACAACTCGCCAACACTGCTCTTTTCGCAGACCGCGCTCGCGGTGGAAACAAACACTGTAGAAGGAAGAGCATCCAACTTCACGCATCTTCCAGAAGTACTGACAGTAAACCCACAGTCAAAACTCACGCGTTCAAAACACACCAACCGTCTTTCAGTCGGAATGGAAGAGCTTATTTTCAAAGTGACGTATCTTTATGAAAAACCAGTCTTCAGGATGGGAAATTACATTGTATTATCTTAACAGTTCAAGATTCTGGAGTCAGTGGTTTTCGGGTATCATTTAACATAGGAATAACGCCAATTCTGAACACAATTAGTTACATAATGGAGAACCGTCTTAAGAATATAGTAAACTAGTAAACAAACAGAAATGTAAGTATGTCACTTTCGAAATAACTTTTTCAGTTTATTAGAAGATCTCTGTATTTAAGACAAACACCTATTTTACTCATTTGACTCCCATAAATTAATACTTTACTTAATAAATTAATAATATTAACTCTTATAGCAACATCACGATACAAGACATTTTTAATTAATACATACCAATGCTTATTTCACTATAATAGTAAAAAATATCCATTCGTTTCGCAAAAAGTCTAAAAATGCTTTCAGGGTAATTACAAACTTGAAAAATAAACTCCAAAGCGTTTTGGACAGAAAGTTAGATTGAATTTGATGTGTGTGCTAAATTAAAAATTGACACATTATACTGACTGCAGTTTGCATTAAAAGAGGAAAAATGCGTTGTCTGTAATTCCAGTAGTAAAATACGTACCAGTCATATGTGTTAAAATACAAAGATATTCTGCATATAAAACTATCAGGAATGGGATATCAGAGCTGATTTATCTTTTACATTTATATCTGTGGTCCTCTTAATATTTCATGTTCATGTTTTTGACAAAGTAGTTTTAAGAAAAATAAAACTTTTATGAAAACAATTCGTGCTGCCTATTTAAGCAAATAATTGTGTTACAGGGCTTTTAAAACTCTACATGCGCGCATGAAATACGAGTTTTCAAGTCCTAAGTATTTGAGGTTTTCTTATTACACAGTAAGTATTCCTACACCACTTTGTAAAGTAGACTGTGTGTTGAGATGAAAGGCAAACTAGAGAAGAAGATTTGGTATGCTAACAGGCTTGGGGCAGGACCAAAGTTAGTAGAAAATATGAATGTAGCTCATTCCAGTCTTAGAACATACCCACTGCGGATGAAAAAGAAGACGATGATAATTATGAAAAATTGTTATTTGTCACAAACTACATCACAATTAATATATTTTATTTGCCGAACAGTTCTTGCAACATGTACCCATTTTTAAGAGGAACAATTCGTTAAAAACGATGTTTTATTCGTTTGTAACCGTAAATTACATAGTATAAATAATTAAAATTCAGTTGTAAGAGCGTATAAAGTTAGAGCCATTTTAACAGATACAGTGCTTTTTCATTTATTGTAATCCTCTTAATTTTTCGCATTTTGTAGTTTTTAAATAGAAAACATAATAGGTCAAGTATTAAAATAGACGAAGTCTCTATTCAGAGGAAGCCAAGATGTTTGCGAATACAAAGTGAAATTAGTGTCCACTTATATTTTGACCAGTTCATGTACTATTCGTATTTATTGCAATATCTATTTTAGTTCTCGGAAAGGCAATGCATCTATTAAAGTTCATTATGCATTATGACACGGTAACAGGTGTTCAGAATTACAGTATTGATCTTCACATTTCTTGGAAATCATTTCAGCCATGGGAAGTTAGTAGCGGTTACAGGCCCCAGTTCTAGGAAAATCAAACCGATGCAGTAATTAGAATCGTAGCGTATTCATGACGTGTATGCTAGATGCTACAGTCTGAAAGCTCTGCAAGGTAAATTGAATTCTTTTAAAATGTCAAAGAATTCTCTCAGCAAAAAAAAGGATGATTATTTCACTCAATTGCGTGTTGCTTTTAACGTTAGTAGCTGCTGGGAAATATGGAAAACTCTGCTTTTTAGAGTCAAACCTATCGAGCAGAAAAATGTTATAAAAATACTGTTCCCTCTAGTATCAACGTATAATTACACAATTTTCTGTAAATCAATGATACAGCAACATATTGGACACCTCAGACCAATTTTTCATAATTCCATTATGTTTGTTGAAATTACTTTCGGAGCACTCACTAAAATGTTGTATGTGTTCTGTTAATTAGTTTCATTGTACAAAATTAATTTTATTCCCTATATTATGGTGTTTTAAAACGTGTATAACATGAGTCGTTTTACAACAAAAGGCAAAGCAATTACCATTATTGAAAGCTAATTAATAAAAAACTATTGCTAAATAAGGTTTTAATTTAAAATGCAATTATTTCAGTTCCGTTCTACTAGTAAATCACAGAGTTCAGAAGTATAACAAAGTTGAGTTGAATTGCTCTATTTCTTGTGAAAGAGTAACTACGTTTAGTCAGGAAACTAACGTGAATTCATTCAACTAGTACTAAAGCAACTAAGTGGCTTTTATGTCGTGATATAATCTTATAGTTGGGAAAACTTAATTTCCTCTGTTAATTCTAGCTAGGAAGAGGTCCAACAGTTTCAGTTTTATCTAGTAGAACACTTAAGTTAACATTGTGAGTATAATTAAAAGTAATTTAAGTATTTTCGAGATTGAAAATAAGATTCTGAATATATTTATTTCGATTTGTTGGTTTCCATGCAGTAAAATCATTTTATTGAATCCAGGAGGGAAGTCTTTTTTCTCAATAGTAATTTTTTATATGATTACATTTGCAGTTAAAGTCAGTTCAATATTAGTATTATTTGTTTTAAAATATCCAACTTTGTAAATTCTCAGCTGAACCATGTATTAAGAAATGCATTGGGTTCGTCACACATTATATTGCATCTGTAGCATAATAAATGTACATTTCTGACTTTTCCCACTGTCACAGGAACGATATATCACTTAGTTTCATAAATAATAAAACGAAATTTTGGAACCTTGCCTGTTTCAGGCAGGTCGATAGAAAGAACCACGTTGAAGATATTGGTATACTGCAAGTGATTTATATTCAAGCTGCACTGAACGGCCAAATACTCCCGCGGGTAATTATACTTTCTTTTAGTTGGTCCCATAAAACTTTTAGATGGAACTTTCTACGACGCATCGCCCGTACTAAGCCAGCCAATGAACTGCACTAAAGGATAAAGTGCACCTTAAACTTTCTTTCCGCAGACTTTGCACGTAAAAAGAAGTTCTTTGTGGTAGTGCAGCCACCGAATCCTGCTTAATACCAGTCAATTCACTAAAACGTTCTTTTTTATTCGTAGGTTCTTTTACTTGTAAATAAGTATCCAATGAAAATTCGAGGATGTATTGATAGATATTCGTATTCCTCATGGAAAGTTTTATTTTGCTATGAAGGAAAACAATAAGTGAGAAATTCTTTACTGAAGACAAAACAATATTCAGTGATGTGGAAAGAGAGAAAAATAAGTGTGTTAATCCTTCACGAAAATAAATTTTATCACCGTTTCATTTAGTTCCGATTCCTCACTTAATTCTTATTAAATAATAAATGATGATTTAGTTTCGCACTTAATAAAGCATTCAATCTACAGAAGTGTAGTTCAGTCTTCAAAAGTACACCCAATACGAAAAAATTTAAGCTGAAAACTATTCCTCGCATACATGTACAAACACACAAAAACACACGCACACATGCACATGCCGGATACATACCGCACACAAAAGCACAGACACACACGCGAAGGGACAGAAGAATTATGCTCAGGGAGAACTTTTGTTTATTAAATATTGGTCTCTTAATCATATTTATGGAAAATTTGTTCGAAAGCAAATATGAAATTTTGTACAAACCCTATACTCTTAGTATTATTATTTTATTACTTCTAAAAAGTGGAAAAACGCTAAAACTGCTGTTCAGAAATAAACATCTCTGAATTATTAAAAATGTTTTACGATGCTAACCTACTACGGATAGTACATTTAGAGATTAATTTAATTTTTAATCTCATTCCCTAAAATTGAGCCCATGTCAGTGTTGGAATCGCGTCATTAATTTAATGAAACCTCTGAGTGATGTGAACAGTTGAAATGTCGATTTTGAAAGCAGCAGCAAAATTGTCCAAATCTCTGCTAGGTCACGGAACACATACTCATCGAGGAAGGGCACAATTTGATAGTATTGAAGTATTGATCTTTGTTATAATGCATAATGCGTTGCTTTTGACACAAATCACAATTCTATTTAAGCTGTGCTATTGCAAACAGATAATGACAGAATACAAATTCTAGATACATTTTGCGTAATTGAAACAAAATGGACGTTTAAGTACGGTCGTTTTAATCGGAAAGTAGTTGTTCTGAATTTCTCATTACAATGAAATTAATTTCAGCATTTCATTTGAAATAACTTTAGATATTTTGCAATTGTGCTTTCTCTTAATATAATTTTAATGCTAATTATGTGAAACAATGTCAATAATGACCTCATTTATTTAACATCCCCACAAAGAGATGACGATTTTTTTTCAAAATAGCGAAATAATGAATGATATTGAAGGTCTTACCTGTATTCAGTAGCCTATCTTCTAAATAAACTATATCGGTCATTCAAAGTTCCTATTATTATTATTATTATTATTATTATTATTATTATTATTATTATTATTATTATTAAAATGGTTGAATGTCTTCCTGTTGATCCCGATTTTATATTGTAGAAAGATGGTTCTTTTTCAAATTTATTGGACCAAATAGGATCAATCTACGATGATACGATGATACCAGGAATTAAGACGTATGATTCATAGACATTTATTGCTGCTTAACGTTTCGCACATTTGGCATGTGCCTTGTCAAAAGCATTTGATAAACGGTTGATAATAAACATTACATTTTTTGTAGTGAAAAACAAAGGAATAAATTAAATATACATATTGAAGAAATGTTTAACAACATTCTCATGTAAAGCCTTTTTAATAATATGCAGAAGGCGTCGTCTGCCGACCTGGATGGCCGAGGTGGCTAAGAGCGAGTACCGACTCATCGCTTCCGTCCGAAGGGTCGCGGGTTCGAGTCCCGCCTTGGGCATGGCTGTTTGTCCCTTGACTTTGTGTGTGTGTTGTCGCGGAGGGCCTCGCGTTCTGCTGACCCCAGATCAGAGGAGCCCGCAAGTGTTTGTTTAGTGTATGGTCGAGTATGCGTCCCTTCTGGACGTAAAGGGCAACCGGCTGTCGGCTGGATACAAGCCCTAGGAAAAAAAAAGCAACACAAACGAGATATATCAAGGAATGGATGTGCAAAAATTAGGAGTGAACAGCGGTGTAAAGCAATTATGGATGTTTGTTTGTTATTAACGATTTATAAATTTGATGAAGTTTCAGAATGTCACTTTTTGTATTCATAGTATCATTTAACATAATATACAACATTTCTCCAATTTGTCTTTTAAAAGTTAGCTTTTCGTGATGTAAAATTTTGACTTTATCGAAACCAATAGAGTGGTTGAGTTCCGTTCTATGTTTTGTTAATGATGTGTACAATGCTGAATCTTTATTAATATCGTATTTGTGTTGGTAAACTCTTCTGCTAAGATATTGTTTGGTTTCTCCAACGTACACCTGTTGACAGTAATCACATGGAATAGAGTAGACCACATTAGATTTATCTCTTATTTTTGTTTTATCTTTCTGTTTATCAAACAATCTGTTGGTTTTATTTAAATTATAAAATACAATGTCTAAATTGTATTTCTTGAAGTATGTTTTAATTTTATTGTTAACTGGTTCATGAAAGGGAAAGGGAATTCGTAAGTTATTTTTGGTGGTTTTTGATTTGTAATTATGCATCAATCTCTTTTCAATGTATTTATCTATAAAGGATGATGGATAGAGATTGTTATGAAGGATATTTTTGACTATCATTAGATTTTTGTTATGAAATTCAGGATTAGCCAAATTAAGTGCTGAATCTACAAAATTGTAAACCATAGCTATTTTTTGAGCTTTCGAATGTTTGGACAGATAATTTAGAATTCTTCCCAAAAAGGTTGGTTTTTGATACCAGTCAGTAATAACTTTATTATTCTGAACTATTAATTTACGATTTTAAAAACTAATTTCTCTATTGCTGTTTTCTAATTCTGAGGTAAAGACTAATCGAGGGTGAAATTTATAATGAATATTTACCAAAGTGTCAACACTAGATTGATGTAAAAATGTAATTATGTCATCCATGTATCTGTAGTAAAACAAGACGTGAAAATTAATTTGGGAGAAGCAAAAGACTTCTATTTCTTCCATAATTAGGTTCGCAAGCACAGCGGAAACTGGAGATCCCATTGCTAATCCAAAGATTTGTAAATAAAATTTGTTATTAAATGAAAATGAATTATTGTTTAAAATAGCTCTTAAACCTATTAAAAATTGATCTAATGGGATAGAGGTGTATTTATTTATGTCAGTCCAATGTTCTTTAATAATATTATCAATTAATTCAGTTGGAATGTTTGTTTTTAAAGATTTAACATTTAAAGAGCAGAGGATGTATCCAGATGGTATGGATATAGTATTAATGCATTCTTTAAAGTGTATAGCATTACTAACATGACTAGACTTTTTTCCTGTAAAATGGCTTAAAATTTGATGATAAAAATGTTTCAGAAATGTTGTGTATTATGTTAAATGATACTATGAATACAAAAAGTGACATTCTGAAACTTCATCAAATTTATAAATCATTAATAACAAACAAACATCCATAATTGCTTTTTACCGCTGTTCACTCCTAATTTTTGCACATCCATTCCTTGATATATCTCGTTTGTGTTGCTTACTTATGAATGTTTTAGCCACTAAATTAGACGACGCCTTCTGCATATTATTAAAAAGGCTTTACATGATAATGTTGTTGAACATTTCTTCAATATGTATATTTAATTTATTACTTTGTTTTTCACTACAAAAAATGTAATGTTTATTATCAACCGTTTATCAAATGCTTTTGACAAGGCACATGCCAAATGTGCGAAACGTTAAGCAGCAATAAATGTCTATGAATCATACGTCTTAATTCCTGGTATCATCGTAGATTGATCCTATTTGGTCCAATAAATTTGAAAAAGAACCATATTTCTACAATATTATTATTATTATTATTATTATTATTATTATTATTATTATTATTATTATTATTATTATTATTATTATTATTATTATTATTATTCTAGGAAGCGAGAAAAAGAGAAAAAGAAACAAACGAAATATATATGAAATAACTTTAAGCGCGAAAATTACGTGAAACTGCGAGAAAAACAGGCATCCCAAGCCTCCAGGTTTAAAATTTGTGTGATTTATTTGCATTTGCAATTAATTATAAATTCAATTCACTAAATAATTGAAGCTCTGAAATTTATTTAATATATTTTTAGAACTTCAAATAAATTTAATTGAATGTCTAATTAAAAGAGCTTGCATTCTTTAGACGTATTGAATTTCATCGAACCTCAATAAATATTAAATAGATATTTTTATTTCCTCCAGTAAGCAAATTTATCAATGGAAAAGTAAAAATCATATCGTTATTTAAAAAATCTTTGTAATCATTGTGCAAGTGAACGCCCTCCCAAGGGGAGATAAGTGCAAAAATCTCCATACACTCACGGGATTTCAATCGCGGGTCTACATGTAGGAAATTAAAAACTGGCACACGCCATCCTTTTCCTTCGCGTGACCTGACTCATGTTATTCGGTGGCTACTACTCGGGAGCTTATCTGCATAGCAACCTGTGCATGGTGGGACTTGGAGAATCCGTAAACGGGAGCTTCAACAAACGGGGGTTTAATGTGCCAGAAATGACCTTTGCCATGTCCTCTTCGTCACGACATATGCTCTGAGAAATTTTATTAATGTTTTGCCTGCCCGTAAAGGGATCATACTTGTATCGGGATGTCGTGTAGATGTGCATCTAATCATAAATGGTAATGCTTGACTAAAAAATTGCAAAAACGAAGTAATTGGATATTAAATACATAAATTGAAATGACAAAAAGAAATAGAATACGAAGAAGAAGCATAAACTATTATTTTCTTTTGAGAACGACGCACTAGATTAAAAATGTTCACATACACTCAAATAGCTATACATAGACCAATGATAGCTTTTATTTGCAAACGCGTTAAGCGGGTAAACTATAATTCTGTACGTGGATAATAATTGCCGTACCATAGCTTACACGAGTACATACAAGGGATCTTAATATTGGGATTTCAAGCGTCTTTTAAATATATTTTCACGAATATGAAAAATCAAAACTTTTCAAGCTATAATATTAATGACCCCTTTGTTTGCTTATGGACACTAAATGCAGTCTTAGCCTCACCCGACATCTACATACTACTCGAATGCCATTTGTCACTAATACCTCTCAAAACGAACAGTAACAATAACTGTTAACAGTAACTGTTAACAATAACTGTAATCAGAGCAACAACTGCTGCATCGTTTTGACCGAGAGGCCCTAGAGTTCGAATCCTGTCGATGGCGGATTTTTGACGCCAGCTGAATGGAATTCAGCCATTGTTTTAAGATTTCTGAAAACCGACTGTTCTTATCGGTAGTTCCTTGTGTTTTCCCCGGTCAACACGAGGGGAATGTCGGGGCAGCACACCCCTTCTTTCTTTCTTTCTTTCTTTCTTTCTTTCTTTCTTTCTTTCTTTCTTTCTTTCTTTCTTTCTTTCTTTCTTCACCCTTCTCCTCTCCACTCCCTTTCACGCACATGCACATATGTATACATTGAACAGTGTTACCCTAGTGTTGGAGGTGGGTGGATATATCACCCATCATATTAGCGGACGTGTAGATCGGCGCCGGATCTCGCGTTCCAGCGGTGGAGATACAACGCCACCTCCCGCGCTACACTTATCGATTTTGCTCCATAGTTGATACTCCCAAAATCACCTATAAATAATAAAATAAAGTAGGAGAAATCAAATAAATAAATAAAGAAATAAACAATGAAATAAATTAATTAAAAACAACCAAAGAAATTAATAATAAACAATCAAATAAATCAATAAAAAATCAAAGAAATAAAAAAAGGCAAAGAAATAAATGAAACAATCAGATAATAGTAATTAACGAAAAGAGTTAATAAAAAGGTGTATAATTGCATGAATGGTATGTTCAAGGAAACGAGCGACGATAGAAGCGAGTTTTCTTTTAAACCATGAGTGCAATTATATGCCTTTATACACATGTTACGTTCAATATTTTTTCCTTCCCATTTACGAACAATTCAAATTTTTAAAAATTCAAGCGCATCTTTTCCACTCGAGGTATGCATTTCAGGACGTAGTATTGCTTCTGACAAAGATATATTTTAGTGGGCCTTGCATTTTTTTTTGTTTCGTCGAAATATTTGCAAATGAAAACTATGGTAAAAAATGGTACTGAACATATTGCGGATAAAATATTAGAAGTCGACGAAAGCATGAAAACATTACAGCCTACGAAAAGTAAAAACAGGCACGAGAGAAAATACAACATGTATAAATATTGGAGAGAAAACGTAGTCACCTCTGACACATTTTTGCTATAGCGTTCTTTTCAGAGCTGTTAATCACAACTGACGTTTACATTTTTTTACATTCGCAATCCTAAGACCAAATGTTTTACATGTTAAACATTTAATTTAATCAAGTTAAATATTTTAGGTTCCATGAGTCATCTTTGTTTACTTCCCCAATTTTGATCCATTCATTCGTTGTGCATATGTAGTTGTTGTAGGTGCGTAAAATGTGAACAAGATTTTTGTTCATGTTTCATGACCGACTGCAAACACCTTGGTTATATTTTCTAAATTACACGATTTAGCTCCATTTATGAATTCTGATTGATAGGTGTGTTGTTTTAATTACTCGTTTGAATTTTCATTGCACGTATGCTATTAACATAGAGGTCATAAATGATTTTCATGGAATTAATGAGCATATTTAGTTAACTAAACGAAAAATATCTTTGTAACATTAGGTTGATTGGAAGTGTTCAGTATACGATATGGAAGTGGCTTAAACAGGGAGTTCGCACCGGTGAGTTGAACTGGAAATACGTCTGGTGACACGGAGAAGCTAGGACATTTTGATGGGAAATGTTCCATGTGTTCCACCTGCCGCCTTCCACGTTTCTTCGTAGTGCAGCGTTATGGAAATTTGAAGGAGTGTTTAATAAGTGAAACGCAACGAAATAATACGATGTATGTAAATTGCTTTAATGGAATTGTTAAAATGAATTCTTTCCTAAAACTAAAAAAAATCCTATTTACCATCAATTTTGAGGTGAAAATGATTTACGAGGTGAATTTTCTTAATAGTGTTCTTACAGATAAGGGATTGATATTTATTCGTTTCGCAGATTCAAAGACGTTTAATGTTAATTGCGAAGGTTGAGGAATAGAACCGTATCGTGAAATTGGATATGCGCAGTGAAGCGTGAATGGCGTAATGAGGCTTAAAAATGTGAGAGAAATTGCATCTATGCAGCGAGTTAAATAAACGTTCCTTTGTAGAAATTCCGCTTGTGCGGTGCGGAACCACAAACTACGTTTATTGAAAGAGTCTCAAAGACTCGAGAACAATATAAGTTTCTTCCTAATTTTACAGCGAATACAACACCCACTCCCTCCCATCTCCCGAAAATAGCTTTCTTCACCGCTGCCTCCATACTCACTCCTCCAACATCGTACCTTGTGTCTGCTGGACACTCAACCTAATTTTTATTGTAATACAAAAGGGGAATTGATTAGTTTAGGCCAAATCACAAATAGAGTTCTACATTTTTTTGAACCGAAGTTTTAGTCCATAGGGCCGCTTTTTGAACTATTATTAAAACTAACCCTACTATCACCCATGATTATTAAAAATGTAAATTAATTAATTGTCGGAACACGTCTTTATGATGGTATAGTGTAGTGGCACAACAGATTTGAGAATGAAAGTCGGGGAAGCCCAAATAAATATACGAAACGTTGGTTTTAAAACTGGATAAATTTTATTTTTATCTAAAATTTTAGAATCAACCTATTAACAAAAATTCAAGCACAAAACACTTGCTTTATCTTTCTAAAAATCTCCTCCATGAAAGGATCTGTGTTTACTGATGTCCACAAATAATCAAATTAATTATGTAAATGTACTCTCGATTAGCGCAATATTGTTTTTTAAATTGCAGTAAAATAGAGTAAATTAAAGCCCACGTTTGGTACTTTAAGAGTTAAGTGCTCTATCGATGGAACACTTCAATGCATTGAAAGTGGAATTTTCATCAAACACAAATTGTAGTACGTTTACAGCACAATATAAAGTCTTCTAAAGGGAACTAGAACAGGTAATGAGCTTAAGTTCAGTAAGTCTATAAGAACATAACTGGCTCGGAAGATTGTTTGGGTGCAGACATTGTTTGTAGTTTCCCTCAAAGACCTCACAGGTGGGCGGAAACAAGAGGTACTCAAGTTCACAAAGACATTGTAAAGTAGAAGAGACCTGCCCACGAAAGGAGCATGGAGATGTAAAGATAAGGAGTAGGAACTTGGGTAAAGTATGGGAATAGAAGAACGAGTAAATTGCTGAATAAATATTTTCGATAGCATTCAGTGAGTTCCCCGAAACTATAACCCGACCAAGCGGAATGTAGGACTGGCGATGAGGGTAGCACTGTCCTTTATATTCCTTCAGAGAGAAAGAGACAGAGCTATTGGCATACTCAATGCAACTGAAAACTGAGGCATTGATGTAGAGTAAGTCGGATTCGGTGGTATAAGGGTCAGCGTACCGGACTGTTGTACCCGAGTTTGCGGGTTCAAACCCGATCGAAGCCGTGGATTTTTAAGGGCGAAAAAATCCCTCGTACGCTTTCCTTCGGAGGGGAAGTAAAGCCGGCTGTCCCATGTAGTAGATTTACTGCATGTAAAAGATCCTCAAGCCTAAAAGAAGCCTCTGAGCAAAATTGAGATCCGCCAGTTTCGTCGCCCAAGATATTACCTCCTTTCTCTGCTACCTGGTGAAAGGAGCGTATCGAAATTTGCATGATTAGACGGAAGAGCGGGCCTGTTGGAGTCTCGCCACGTAAAATAAGGCATTAACTAAACTAAGGCACCGTATGAACGCACATCTTGTAATGCTACTTTATGAACAACAATGTTTACCCATGAGGTTTCATTTAAAATCACAGGGAAATTCCGGTCAGCCAGGTTATACGTGAGGATAAACAAACATTTCCTAAAGTAAACAAATAAGTAGTGAGATGTTTTGACACTAAAAATGGTATTTTTCCAACCTCAGCTAAAGTTGCGATTTAAAGCCACCAAAAAGTTTTGAAGTTCCATTGTGTATGTCAAGAAAACGTCACGATTGTTTTTATTCGACTGGCAGCTCGCCTGTCACTTTTTCTCATTCTACTGGGAAAGCCTTCTAAAGTAGATGTCACTCTGTGTGGCAACTTCAGTAAAAGGAAAACAAACTAAATGTTCTTCGGAAAGGATGGTAGTTGATACGGAAGATAAGTTCTCGAACTGTTCTGAACGTCTTAGTGGCTGTTATTTAATGGGTAAATAACAGACACCAAGACGTAAGTAATATTTCTTACAACAAATCGTATGTAAGCGAGCATCTTTGCAATTTACAACTATGCGAACTTACAACTATGCGAACATTTTAGCGCATTATGTTTACAAGACTCAAATCAATTGACATTCATATTTGTCTTTATTAAAACTATTAGTAATTATATTTCCATTGTAAATTTTAAAAGATATTTATGTTTACAAATAGAATAGCTTTAGTTGACTGAGTTTTAGTCGATTGAATTTTTTTGAAATTACTAAATGGGGTCGATTTTCATTGCACTTGGATTCTATTTTTTTTTCAAGTATTTCAAAGGTCTCTTCTATACAAACAGCAATAGAATATTCAAGGCAATATGAAACCAAATTTAATTTTGTCGTGACGACAAGTTGAATGTTCTTTAATACAATTTCCTACTACAATGCTAAATATGTGGAAGAAAGTAAAGAACTATAAGGATAACTTATAGACCCAGGAAAATCCGGTTCAAAGAGAGAGAGAACAAGTTTTCATTCAGGTTCCACCTACAGGTATCATGACTCAATGTTCAAAAACGAAGGTTTGCATGACTGAAGTAGACAGCTGCAGAGCGATGATATTCATCTCGTTTTTCTTCTTACTTCTTCCCATTTTCTTCCATATTTCCTCCATTTCTATATTTTCACCTCCCTTCTTTAAGCGTTTATAAAATTTTCATTTCGACTATTATTTTTCCTGTCTTTGTAATTTGTAATTTCTTCACTTTTCTCTTCTTTTATTTCTCCCTTTCGCTTAGTTTTTATCTCATCTTTGTTTGTCACTCGTACCCTCTCCGTCATTTCTCTTCATCTCTTCACTTTGTCCCATCTCTATTATTACTCTCTTTTGACGTAAACCTTTCAACGCAGAATGCTGTATAAAACGACATATTCTTTCATCTCCATTCGCGGATACCCGAACATAAACGTCATGAGATAATTGTGGTGCGGCGAAATGCCGTGTGGAGGCGGATGTCAGCCTTAGCAGCGTCCTGAGTTGACTACCTACTAACGATTGACTCACACAGCTCTTGTACATTTACCCGCCCCACTCACGTCGGAATATTGATTGATTGATTAATTGATTGATTTTTTCGTGTTTCCGGGCGCGTCAACTGCTTTGGTCATTAGTCCCGTTAGTGTAGTGCATGTTTTTTCTTTAGAGATGGCTGTGATCTTCCCCCGCTGGATGGCGAGATCCGGCGCCGACCTACCGTCGACTAGTGGGGTTTCCCCCTAACCAGGACTCTCCCACCAGCGGGGCACCGCCCCAGCCGGGACAAGCTCTAAGCTCCCGACCGGTCTCCCGGAATATGTGGTAGTGTAGTGCATGTTAGTGTAAGTGTGTGTGGGGGGAGAGGATGGGACAAGGAAGAGGAAGGAAAAATCGCGCGCGGTCCGTGGCCCGTTTGGTAGGGTACTGCTCCGGCATTCGGCTGGTATTGATCGGAGAAACCACGGAAAACTACCGATCAGAGCAGCCGGCCACTAGAATTCTCCTCCAGACAGCAACTGAATTCTACGTAGCTATGTAGATAGTGACGAAAATTCTGGCACAGTCGGGACTCGAACCTAGGTCCTCCCGGTCAGAGGCGCTGCAGTGATATCAGTTGAAACTCTGAACTACCACTCCCGGTCTGACAGAGGGAATGCACCATCTCTAGTTACCATTTTTCACTTACGTTGCTCCTTGTGATCCACACCAGGGTAGCGCAAATGGGTGTCGTGCACTGTCCCGTGCACTTATCTATGTTTCACCGGTGTGGCCCGCTGCTTGCCGAGGCAGCCCATCGTGAGGGGATGGGAGAGGCGCTCTGACTATACAGCTCTAGTTCAGTGAAAGGCTCACAGGCAACTGTAGCGGGCCACCGCGGCTAGCCCGCTATCCAGTCTAGCCCGAATTCTGACATTTATTCAGTCGTGATTGACACCACGGGTTGCAAACGGATATCTGGCAAACTACAAACTACTTTTTTTCTGTATTCAAAATTCAAGTAGTATATGGCTTAGTGTAGGGATCACAGAATTTTGAAAACGTGCACAGTATTCATTTCTCCCCATAGCACGTCATACACAGTTTTTAACTGCGTTTTGACGTAAATATATAAATACTGCTTGTCCACGAGAAAAGGTGCTAGACAACATTAATCCTAGACAATAGTTCCATTGTTTTGTTTTATTAATACTTTTTGACTGTGGCTTATATCTATTGAATGTGACTGATTTTTTTCAAGGTGTAATGTTTTAATTTAATTCACTTTACAATGTTCTTCAATGTACCATAATATTTTACAGACTAATGTACGAATCTAATTGTACTATACGCACATTGCACTATATGCCAAACTCGTAGATCGCTCGTCAATTGTTTATTTTTTTGACACGCAAAAAATTGATTGCATTTCCTTCGGATCCTACATTTTCTTAAAATGTTGTTGTACGTTTACACATATTCTCTATGGGAAATGATTCAATAGGTATTTGTAAATATACCGAAAGCAGATTCATCGTCCTTGATCGATGTTTCCACCTCATTTCATTATAGGCCGAAAATAAATGCTTCATAGTTTCTGATCAGAGCATATTGTTGATCTCTCCCAACACTACATGCACAAAGTACTTACTTTCTTCTTCTCTAGGGCTTTTATCCAGCCGACAGCCGGGTACCCTTCACGTCCCGATGTGACGCATTTACGACCATACACTGAACACTAACACACTTGCGAGAGCCACTGATCTGGAGCCAGCAGAACGCGACAACACATAAACGAGAGACAAGAGGAAAACAAACATGCCAAATGCGGGACTCGAACCCGCGACCCTTTGCACCGAAGGGTCTGAATGAGTCTTAGCTACATCGGCCTTCCAGGTCGGCACAAATTACTGACCAACGGGACAAAATGACAATAATTAATATGTTACGAGTATTTTAAGAGATATATTAAACAAAATGCTTTATCTTTCGTAGTGATTATGTAGCCCCGCTGTCCTTATGTTTCTTCCATGAAACCCACGACGGTCGTCGGTGTTACTTATTCTTGACAATAATATTCGTGATATAATTATAACAAATAATAATCTATAAACAAAAATAATGAAGTCTAAATTCTTGAAAAGTCACGATAGGATATGCAATTATCTCACCAGCAAATCTGTAACTTCCAATGTTCTTAACACAAGCTCCACTGGTGCCAACACTCGCCAGAATCTGGGACTTTGTACAATATTGCATGACCAAGCATCAAAAAGCTTTAGTGAAGAAATCGAGATTTGGTGAAACAAAATCCAGCAATCAGAACGTCGTTATCAAGGATGGCAGAGAAACGTCTTAAATTCATCAACTCGGAAATCGAGATCAGCTGAATGTAGGTTGTAATAACAGGATTCGTACTATTAATTATCAAAGCGTTGGAATCGATTTCGCAAACTTTATGTAGTAACTAGTTAACAAACAGGTCAGTCAAAAACCAGGGAAGTGAATGGCATTGAGAATCGTCCATATTATGTGCAAAATATTGGCTGTCTCTGGATTTGCTTCTTAGGAAGTAGTTTGAAACCTGAATTATATGTTGTATTGAACAGACATCTAACATCATTAGCCGTGTTAATATTAATAATAATCATCAATAGCAACAATAATAATAATATAATAATAATAATAATATAATAATAATAATAATATAATAATAATAATAATAATAATAATAATAATAATAATAATAATAATAATAATAATAATCATCATCATCATCATCATCATCATCAATAGCAACGTCTTGTGGCCACGCACTTGGCCCAGCAATATATCTTTTCGTAGTTGCCTTCTCTTTGACCTCTTTGCTCTTCTCCGTTCGTGCTTTCCTCCTCCAAGACCCATACAGGCGGCTTTCTTCCCAACCCCTCTTCCATCCCCTCCCCATCCGAAGTCTCGCTTTCTTTTGCAAGAATTAATAACTCTTTTCCTTTGAAGCGCTTTGCGTGTTGCCTCGCCAGACTCGCTAAATCACGTTTGCAACCCCCCGCCACCCGTCGGCTTGCCATCCACAAGGCGCATGCCACGTCCACCTCAACGTGATTGAAGGCAGCTGGCGCTGTAATAACGCTACAACTCAAAATGCAAATATCAGAGGAATGTTCACAGCGCTAACGTAGACGAACTCAGAAACCGTCTATCGGTTCGGGACGATATTACGTGTTTGATTAGTGGAATTTCACTATTAAATGAAATTTTGTAAGGCGAATAATTCATCTAAATCTTGTAAAGTGGAACTAAATAATTACCACAAACTCGCAATCCGGGAAATAAATATTCAATTACGTCTGTATATTCATGATATTTACAAACCTCTCAGAATAAGAAAAGGAAACTCGGGTTGTCGTGAAATGGCATGTTGCTGATCTGAAAGAATTGTGAGTTGTTTTCTTTTTTGATTAACGGAATATACAACACTCCAAAGTAGAGGAAGAACTGTAGAGCATAAGACCTAATAAAATTGCACTCCGAAGAGCTTGACAAATAAATTACTAATCAGAAAATACTTGCCAGTTACACATCAAGACAGTGATTTTTGACCGACGTAATGATTTGATCCATCCTTTTCACTAAAAACGTTACAAGTCTGTGGGCATTTTTTTTTAATTTGTTGCGTCTACCATATTGACGCAACGCGTCTCGAAGACCCTTACAGGTCGTTGAGCGCTTTGCGCTGTGGAGTAATCCTCCATTACTTTGCGCGCTTTTTTGGAGTAATTCTCCATTATCACTTTTCTGTCTTGTCGCAGTCAGTTGTCAAGAGGACCGCCAGGTAGCATCTCCACGTACGCGCCTCCTACTACGCGCTACCCAGCGGCCAGAATTGGGAAGGAGTAAGGATAGGGGCAGGGTTTAGGACACTTCACAAGGGTTGGACTAGCCCTTGTGAAGCAGCCAAACTCTTTTCGTTGGAACAAATTTCACATGAGATTCGACGGGAATCGAACCCGGACCTCAGTGGTGAAAGGCTAGCGACTTCGCTATGTGCCACGAGCGTAGTTCTTTACACTAATATGAGAAAAAATGTACCGAGTGGTGTATATAATGAAACTCTGTAAATGACTGATCTTTCGCGAAATTAATTAGGTGTAATTGGATAAATTAATGCAATAATTTCGTAGTGAGCTTCAGGTATATATTCATATTGAAATTAAAAAGGTGAAAATTTCTTGACCACAATACAAATGTCGAAAGGATTGGAACGTAGGTGTTATCTAATAAACAAATGACTTTGGTGGGGTAACGTTAGTTTGGCAATGTTGCTTAAAACAACAAACACATTAACTGTACAAAAACATTTATAAGATTGAAGTATTCAATTTGATGTTATATCTCGAATTCAAGACGATGTCGCGTATGTTGATCGTACATATACGCGTATGTCGCGTATGTTGATCGTACATATATATATATATATATATATATATATATATATATATATATATATATATATATTGAAAATTGGATTTAACGTTCAAACTTCAGGCAAGAATTAAAAGGTATGGAATCATCTAATAAACAGATGACTTGAAGCAAGAACCAGTTCGCAAAAATGGAGATGAAGAGCGACGAAGAACGTTGCCGACCTCAGTTGCTCCGCCCATTCTTCTACCGACTTTGACACTTCGCAGGATCTTAACCCCATTCCTCTCCCGAGAAACAAACCCCATTGGGTGCCGGCGCCGGCGACGCCGCGGGTAGTGCCGTGATTGATCTTCTCACCCTCCACCCCCGCCCCTCCCACCGCCACCCACCCCCACTCCCCTGTCTGCGCGCCTTCCGGTAGGAGGCTAGCCGGATTCCGGGAGCCTCTCAGGCAAACACAGCGGGTGGCGGTGGCGCCTTGTCGTGCAGAGGAAGAAGACACGGAGAATGGACGGCAGGGAACACGACTGGTTGAAAACAGGGTAAATCGAATGCGTTAACATTACTGTTATGTTAAAAAATACACAAGGCATAAAGAGTTAACAAATGTTTATTGCGTTCTTGTTACAAAAGCTGAGTTCTAAACTCGTACCAAAACAATATTTCTACTAATATAACCCCCAAATGTCCAGAATTATCAATTCTTATAATCGGATTTAAGCACAGTGGCACTTCAAGGTCATGTTCTAGCAGGAGAGCGGGACATCATCATCCAATCGTGAGCTTCAATACCAAACATTTAAGTCGTTACAAAGCTCCAGATTGGATTACAGGATCCCGCTCTCCGTCCAGCTCGTGACCTTAACGTGCTACTAAGTTATAATCGGAGTATAGCTGAAGTTGTCAAAGCATAAATGCAATAACCAAAAGCGGGCACTGTCGGCGGAAGCAGAATTACAATATCAACTATGAACACTTCGGATTTCACTCGCAAAGCCCGACTTCTTAGGCACTCGTGTCTCCTTGTATACTGGCACCAGCAGAGACTCACCTCGAGTTCACGTGGTTTGAATCCTGACAGCGGCAGGATTGTTTACAGTAGCTTTTCAACTACGTTGAATTCAGTTGCTGTCTGAAGGAAAATTCTAACGGTCGGCTGCTCTGATCAGAAGTTTTCCGTGGTTTCTCCGATCAACACCAAGCGAATGCCGGAGCAGTACTCTAACAAGCGGGCCACGGACCGCGCACAATCTTTCGTTTCTCTTCCTTGCTCTATCCTGACTCCTTACACACACACTTACACTGACATGCACTACACTACCACACACGCCGGGAGACCGGTCGTGGACTTGGAGCTTGTCCCGGCTGGGCGGTGCCCCGCTGGTGGGAGATACCTGGTTGAGGGAAATCCCGTTAGCCGACGGTAGGTCTGCGCCGGATCTGGCCAACCAGCGGGGGAAGATCACTGCCACCTCCCAAGCAAAAACATGCACTACACTTACGGGTCTGATGAACTCAGTAGTTGACGCGTCCAGAATCACTAACAATCATTCAATCAATCAATCTCACGTTCCAGACTGATTTCCCCGCCCTGACGAGCCGTAACATCACGCGCTGTTCAGCAGTGCGCGCGTCAACTTCAAATGCTACCATGCATCCATAACAATTACTATCCATGGTGTCTCAGAATAAAAGTTACAAACTTCTAGAGCATGTAAGGGGGTCACTGATAATCATTTTTCCCGTGCGGTGAGAACTTTAATTTTACGAAATTACAGGTAACAGTTGTCCCTTGTTAGTAGGCAGCCCATCAAGCATTGGTGTTTGGCAGGTCACGTTGTGACGTAGTCGAAGATCTTTCGTGTACCCGCTAAATTCCAAATTATAATGGGTTATCTACCAATCAGGAAAAAATGGCACACGTGGGACTTCTTTATATGAACTTTATCCCCATATGTTGATTTGAAAAAAGTTATCTTGGTTCACATATGAGAACACGTCTTCGAAGATTGTAACATTTACTCTGAAACACTCTGTAGTTGCATATAGCCATTCCAGAAGTCGAGATCGCTACGGCACGAGTGCAGTTCGGTTGGACGGTTCGCAGGTTCCAGTCCCGCGTAGGTATGGTTATTGACTTCTCTATTGTGGCTTGGTTGACTTTCTCACGTAAAACTTGGCTCCTTTTCAACAATATTATTTTATTCCTGAGCCGTCGGAGTGGTGCAGGCGTATGCCTGTGAAGCATTCTCCTGATTACCTAATTCAACTTGTGCTGTGGCGTAGAGTGACCAGACCCGACCACCGCGCCTCACCCTAGGAGCCTGAATCCTTCCCCTCCGGACAGATAGTCACTAATTAATATCCTTGAGCATAGCTGAAGTGGCTTAGCTATGGGTCTGCATGCACAGAAAAATGTTTATGTTGATTCGTAAAAATGCATAGTTTTTTACCTTTACTACCTCCGGTTGTGTCTTCCATTTTTTTATTACACAGAATATCCCAAAATAAATGTTACAAACTTCTAGGACAATTAGGAGAGTCGAAGATGATCACCTTTTTGAATTAACATGCGGTGCAAAATTTTATATGACGAATTTACACGTGTGACATTTGCTCATGATTCTGAGGCAACATATTCTGCATTGGTGAGCAAAATCTATCTGATTGGGAAATATGTGACCTACGAAACATTAGGGGATAATGTCTACCAATCACGGTATATGTCACATGTGAAACTTCGTCCTTTAAAATTGCCCACGGAGGAGAATTTCAAAGGACGAAGGATAAGGATTGATCTTCGATCCATCTGAATGCTCTAGAAGTTTGTAACATTTATTCAGAGACGCTTATGTTAATAATTTGAAAGCTAGAGGAAACGCCTTCATTCGTCGCCAAACTTGCAGTTTCAGTCCTTGGGTAACATCAAATGATAGTTCAAAAGTTTTAATAATAATAATAATAATAATAATAATAATAATAATAATAATAATAATAATAATAATAATAATTTAAACTTTAATAATCAAGGAAGGTTTTGATATTCTGATATGATATGACAACATCTGATATTCTGATAGAAGTTAAACATTAACATTATATTAATTGTAGCAGATAAATACCAAACCAGAAGAATCTTCTGGCAGCGTGTGCGTCTAAGTTATTATTTACGGCTGTTCAAATGAATATGTTTCACTGAACTTTAAAAGATACTCTACCTCGTCCCGAGGGAATTTAACCCCCACGCGAGCAGCCATAAAAGCATGCGAGACACTCTCACGACCTCGGTGCCAACTTATGCGCGTGGTACAGCCCAATAAGGTCGTAAAGCAGTCGTCTCTGAGGTTGACCGTCCTACTGAAGGTTGTCGGTTTGTGGCGGTGGGACGGAGCGAGCATAGAGGGAAAGGGACGCCGAGACGTCGACCTGCTGTACATGACACGCGAGGGGAAGTCCCAGAAATAGACGCGTCACTGCGATCTCGACATTCACGCAGCACGTTTGAGGTCGCGAGTCGGGATGGTACGATCCGGCAGGGCTAGATTTAACCCTTCAGCGACCATGTAAGGTGTTGTGCGGCGGCGATGGTGTAACGGTTAGGTGTATCGGACTGTTATACCCAAGTTTGCGGGATCGAACCCGATCGAAGCCGTGGATTTTTAAGGGCGAGAAAATCCTTCGTACGCCTTCCTTCGGAGGGAAAGTAAAGCCGGCTGTCCCATGTTAGTACATTTACTGCATGTAAAAGATCCTCAAGCCTAAATGATGCCTCTGAGCTAAATTCAAATCGCCTGTTCCGTCGCCCAAGTAAAACCTTCTTTCTCCCCTAGTAGGTGAAAGGAGCGTAACGAAATTTGCGTAGTCAGGCGGAAGAGCAGGCCTCATGGCCTGAGTCTCGCCACGTAAAATAAGGCACATTCAATTCAATTCAATGTAAGTATAGAGGGTAGGTTATTACGTTCGGAAAAAGGAGCACTAACGAATTCTTTTCAATTAGATGGACCAAAGTTTTCTTTTCGCATCATCTTGAGAAACGTTTTGGTCTGGCGCAGTAGTTTTTGACGATATTCCAAGAGGTCCAGATGTTTTGTTGATAGTAAGATGGTCCACCGAGAATATTTCGAAGTATTACCTATCGAAGAAATATCTACGTTTTCATACAAAAATTAAGTAAAATTCACTTTTGTGAGTTGACGAAATTGAGGTGCAAATTATGATACTTCTCAATAGCGCAAGGTCCTGCTATTGCGCGCTGTCCTGCTATAGCCTACGAGTTTTGGCCGTCAGAATCTTATCCCGCCAGCTGGCCGTCAGAATTTCAGTGCAATTGTTGTTTATAAATGACATCAATGATTTCCCAGATCTACAATTGCGCTTCTAGATTTGCAAATGTGCATAAGGTCCCGACAATATAGAGTCTGCGACGAAATTCAAAAAAATCTTAAATACTTTCTACCGAAATCTGTGCTCCTGTAACCAGAATCAACTCTTTATTGCTAATATTTTTAGGATCGTGATGGAGCATTTTTTGTTAATATGAAATAACACACGAGTATATAGATGCATGTAGAAAAATATATTATTGAGCCAACGTCTTTATTCTAGCAAAGATTTGTCTACATTTTAAGTTTCTGTCAATTAAGCAACTAATGTCTGTATAAAAAACCTTGCAGCAACATCACATTTTGTATACTTGATCAATTGAGAGATTTTTACCTAAATTATTTTGGAGAAATAATGGGATTAAAATATTAAAACGTAAATGTTGTAAGTACTATTAAATACTTAGAAATGTAGCTTCCTTTGTCAATTTTAATTAGGAGAAGCAAAGAAAATAAATTGTATCATAGATACTTTTTATTTTATGCAATACATAAGTACTTGAAGATTCTGTACGCTAGAAATAGTTTTCCTAGAAATGTATTACTCAAGCCCGCCGTTAATAACAAATATAAAATATATTGCGTGTTGCAGGTACTAGAAGGCAGGTACTGGGACAGGTACTAAAAGGCCTTTAAGCTAATACTAACTCACAATAATGAATTTGGAATTATGGGATTCTCCACAGACTCTACGATGCTCCCGCAACAAGGCATGCATACGTGAATGCCACGATCGTTTGAACGCCAAGAAATGCAGCTGTAGCTGTATTGTCACTCACCAAACGTCGCTGTTCGTTTGCCTTCTGATGTAGTTTAAATAAAAACGCATTAAGTTCAAACACAAATATATTCGTGAATTCTTTAAACCAGAATCAATCGGCAAATATTATATTCTCCTCTTCCGCGGTTATCTTGTTCCTTACTATAAAACCACCGATAAATTTGCTGAATTACCTTTCCCAAAGTTTCGTTAAAAAACTTTGAATATCCTGAAGTCGCTACTTTTCGGGTTTTAATACCAGAATGTTCCATTAATATAATTTAGCCACCCGTCCTCTAGCAAACATCATCCAGTCTCCCTCTAACAAACTCCACAGTAACCAACGCAATATCCCTCAATTGTTCTTGCCTACGAGTTAATTCAAGTCGTACCAAATTTTATATTTTCACTTCGTAACTCAGATTTAATCTCGATAGCAACATAAATTGCTTGGTCAACGACATTCAAATAAAACTATTAAATTATTGAGACACTGTTACAAATGTACATATAGATGAAATACGTTTTACTAGCACAATAAAGAGGGAAACAAATGGAAGTTGAAATAAATGTATTTTATTGCCAGAATTACGTCCTTTGACGATGCAAAATGTTGGATCAATTTCTCCATTTCACTTCCAAAATCTCTTTTCACAAGATCCGAATCACGAAAAACTTGCCATATCAGTGGACTATGTTCTTATTCCTTGTAGCGTCATGGTCTAAATGTAAAGTAATACGGTATAAATCCAGTGGGTTTCTGGCAACTACAGTAACTGTCTGCGTTATGACCACACAAAGCGAGTGTTTAGTGCACAAAGCCGAACGCTGTGGCGCGTAAACGTCACCATTTAATGTCGCTGCACAAAATGGCCGCTAGAGAAAGAGCGGGGAATAACGGGTCGAGCGTTTAATACCGTAATTCGATATTTCCGCTCGCTGTAAATAATCGACGGTTATTGGTTTTGAGCCTCTCGCAAGTTCGGATTTTGAATTTCCCGTGCGGAAATGAATTTTATTGGGGAGATACCTGACGAAGGGGAGGAAGCTGTAAAATTTGTTCGAGGTATTGGATGTAAAGTTAAAAGGTTAAATGTCAGAAATGTTGACTCTGAGATAGAAAATCACGGAATTGATATACCTCTCTCTCTCTCTCTCTCTCTCTCTCTCTCTCTCTCTCTCTCTCTCTCTCTCTCTCTGTTTGTATCTCTCTGTCTGTGTGTGTGTCTCTCTCTCTGTCTCTGTCTCCTTTGGCCTCTCTCCGCCTTTCCCTTTGTCTCTCTCTGTGTCTCTGTTTCTCTCTATGTCCTCTCTGTCTCTCTCTATGTCTCGCTGTCTCTCTCTGTGTCTTTCTCTCTGTCTATCTCTATGTCTGTCTGTCTGTCCGTCCCTCTACATCTTCCTTCACACCCCATTTCGACGGCTCTATTTCTGCAAAGTATTTCTCTCTCTCTCTCTCTCACACACACACACACTCACTCACTCACACACACACACACACATTATCTCCCTCCCACTCCCTCCCTCTCCCTCCCTCTCCCTCCATCTCCCTCCATCTCCCTCCCTCGCAGGAATAGGAAACCCTGGTAGACCGAGGGAAAGGAGGAGGAATGATGTTTCTGAAGAGAACACACTGCGAGCCTCTATGAAAGAAGCCGAAGCACAAGAAGAAAAAGAGGAAGTGGAAATAACACTATCTCAAAATATTTGCTTCTAATTCTCTCACCCTTTGTACCACTTGTAAGTAGTGAATAATAGGTTTTCTACAGTGCCCCAAAACATTCCACGATTCATTGTCTGCCCGCCCGTCTCGACATTTATAGACTTGTTAACGCCGCTATAAACAGATACGAGTGGATCTAGGGCGCTTGGAGCGAAAACGTAGAAATCGACTGCTGCAACTCGAGCAAGAAGCGATGGATGTTACAGTCACGCGATAGTCCCTCTTTTCGTTGGAGAGTGCTCTGAGAGAAAGGAGTAGAAAGCAATTTATGAAACAGTCATTTGAGGATTTAGTGTGTGGTTCTGGTAGGGAAAGTGGGATAATCTTCAAGAGGGAAATATATTTAAATCAACAAAATATTTCAGAAGTCACACTCTTTTTATCTGTTTATCGTTTAATTTTAAAATATATAACAAATAGCCGTAGAAAATTTAAATAATACATTATTACATTTTGAAGAACGTGTAATGAAATTGAAATTCAAAAAACGTCAATTTTTGGTGTAAGACCAAAATTTTGTCACATTAGGCCAATACATTTGCATTTATATTGGTAGCACAAAATAAAAATAAAATAAACGGTATATTTCTCATAGCCATACACTTGTAAATTTAAAACAATCTTCGTCCAACACCGTTATCGATTTTGGAGTTCTCTTAAAAGTTGATACCTACAGATAACCACAAAGCCTGTTAGGTCAAATGCCGGAGTGCACTTTGATTAAATACGTAGTTTTCCGAACTGTACATGATTTTTATTTAATTCATTTTCATTTCGTAATACCGCATACTCGTATAGCGACTTAACACAACCAAAGGAACAAAAAGCAACTCTTAACAGCCAGGATCCGTTAAGGATTTTTTCGGTAACATGCGTCTTTGATTCCTGTTAACATACAACGCAGGTTTGTTAAGTGCACATATACCTACCTGTATATGTTAATAAATTTAACATCCTTAGCAACGGGTTTTAACATCCTTAGCAACGTAAAAAACCATCGATTCATCGCAAGTCAAATGTTTGTTAAGGAAAAAAACATGGCGATGTACAAAATGAAACGGTATCAAACAATTCCGAAGTAATTTACATTGATTTGGAGAATAATTATTCTTAATGGTAATATTATAAATAGTACATTTAGAAAAATATATATCAACTAAAAATATATATTAACTTTCCTTAAAGATGTTGCTTCATCAATGAACCAAAATGAAGAACCCATTGGGATATTTTTAGATCTTTCGAAAGCTTTTGACGTTATGAACCATAACATCTTACTCTCAAAATTACCTTCTTATGGAATTCGTGGTATTGCCCTAGATTGGATAACCTCAACCTTAAACATCGACCTCAAAGAGTAGAAATAACGTACTGGCACGAAAGGACATTATTTACTTATCTTTCCAATTCATTGCCAATTGAAAATGAGTTCCCACAAGGTTCGATCTTAGGTCCTATTCTCCTTCTGTTGTACGTAAACTATATGCCCTCGTCTATTAAAAATGGAAGAACATTTCTGTTTGCCGATGAGACGAATGTTATTTGCAAAAAAGAAACAATAAATAGTACAATTTCAGAAGTTTCAAATTGGTTTTGTAATAACAAATTAATAGTTAACGAAGGAAAAACCGTCTCAATGCAATTTTGCGTTTCAAATCGGCAATCGTATGCTCTATTGAAAATGAAAAATATGCAATTAGCTGATGTTAAGGTAACAAAATTTCTAGGTCTTTCAATTCAATCAAACCTCAAATGGAATGTACATATAACAGAATTATATACTAAATTAAACTCATTATGTTATGCATTCAGACTTCTTTCTCATTCTGTCAGCCTTCATGCAGCTTGTTGCGTGTATTTTGCAAATGTACATTCCCGCCTGAAATATGGCATAATATTCTGGGAAAGCTCATCCTTTAGTGCCCAGACATTTAGATTCAAAAGAAAATTACCCGAATAATGAAAAAATCCCATCCACGTGATCCGTGCAAGCCTCTTTTCATTGAGCTTGGAATCTTTCCATTGCCTTGCCTATTTATTTATGAGTCTGTAGTATTTGTCAGAACTGACTTACTTAACGGTGGGAACTTATTTTCATGTAATACGGATATTTATAGTTACAACACTCGACGTAGAAATCATGTTCATCAACTGTCAGTATCAACAGCTCACTACAATAAATCCACATACAATACATGTACGTTACTTTACAACGCATTGCAAGATGAAATTAAACAATTAAGATTGGTACACAAATTTAAGTTAAAAGTAAAATCTGTTCTGCCGCAAAACTGTTTCTATATAATTAGAGACTATACTGACCGTCAAAAAGAAAAATAATGTTTACTTTAACAAAACCAGGGTATAGTATCATGAATGTTTACATTTAGATAGAAATTTATTCTACAATTGGGCAAATGATGCATTGTATAATTAAAAAAATGACTCAATATGCCTGTCACAAATAATGTACTTCAGCTTCCGGGTCCATGACCCCCATCTCGATCGGGTTTTTGTCCATTTTCCCTGATCCATTGAACAAATGCTGAGATGGCTCCTTTATTTGCTTCTGGACGTAAATGTAGCTTCACTATGCGCACGTTTCGTTGAGATTTCCTTTTGCTTGTAGTGGTAGTAGAGCTTAGGGTGAGTTTCTATTTTGTTAACAATACAGAAAAATCAAATCTGTTCGTTCGTTTACCGTTAAAAATAAGTTTTCTATTATTCGGCAACGAAAATATCTAGTTTTTGAAATGTTTATCTCTCGCTTTTTTAAATTTATTATTGTTATTATTATTGTTATTATTATTATTATTATTATTATTATTTTCATTTGTCAATTAATAGTTAAATTGTTGGGAAGGGACTCTGAAACTCAAGAAAGCGTGCGCAGATGATTTTCTCCCCCATACGTCACATACAGTTTTTGACAAAATAAATGAATAAAAACTAAGTTAAACTCATTTTCCTCACATTCCACCAAATGAAACTACTCCGGTGTTCGTATTTATTGACGATGTAAAGGTGTGGTCACTGGAAGTCAAGGCGCTAATTTCCTAACCGAACGTCGCTACTTTAGATTCAGGAAGATTATTTGCATCCATCTTTTTCGAAGCACGGTATACGAACATTGTTTATATAGATGTATCACAAACAACACCCTCCAATATCGTACTAACGTGCCGCAGGAACAGAATTCATGTATTTACTATCGCAGTAATGTCGTAAAATTTTGCATAATTCGTGAGATTTTATGGTGACCGATAAAATACTGAACATTCCACGAAATGTTAGTGTTTTACTGCCTCGTCCAAATTAAAAATCTCGACTCCGCTACGCTCCGCCTTCATTTTTAACTTTTGGCCTCCGCAGAAATAACGTTCATAACGTGCCTAGGTATGTTAATAGCTATTAAAGTCCACCGTCCGTTAAGAACAATCAAAACAAATGAGTTTTAGCTAAAAATGAAGGATGAGTTCTACATCCTGCTCCGAGGACATTCGTATTCATATTTTTCTTATAACAAGATGTGATTAAGTAAAATAGTGAACGACACAACGGACTATATTACAAATAACAGACTTGGTTGGTAATAAAGTTCAACTAACACTGCGGTTTAAAAAATTCAACTGCTTTCGATATGTTTCAATCCATATCGGCCTAGTGCTGTTAACCCATCGACTCTGTTTCTCCATTACTTACGTGGACTCTGTTTGGGGTTTGACCCCACACTTTACCCAATAGTTCACAAGTATTTCATGCACGGATACTATTTGGAATTTTTAATTAAGAAACTGATGCTATTTATTTGCTTTATGGTACTAAAAAATAAAGAATAATATTTCCATAAAAATATTCTAGCATATCCTCATAACTATACATAAGTGTCTATCATACCAGCATGAGAATGTCTAATAAAGGCCTACTAACTCAGAATAGGCAAGTATGCCAGATGGTCATTCAGAAACAACAACATAATATTATAAAACGGAAATGGACACGGTTTTTAGAATTTTTCTTATATATTAGACGTGTAACGTGGAATCTATTTGGAAGCAATTCTGATCCCAACTGCATATAAAACCAAATTATTTCTAACCAAGAAAATGTTAAAATGGTATCTCCAATTCAGACGAATGCCAGGGCACAATGCCTAGCATTACGAGCCACGGATGGCGCCATTTCCATCCCCATCCCTGTAACTACCTTCCCCCTAGCACGCACATGTACACACATATCACAAGACCAGCTCAGAGCTTAGTGCTAGTCATAGTTGGAACGGTGCCCAGTTGGGAGGGCGAAATCCTACTAACCAACGAGTAGGTTGGCGCGGGATCCTGCTTGCAGAGAAGGAAAAATTGCCACCTCCCGAATTATAACATTCACAACTCGGACATAACTAAATGACTTAAAGTAGTTAGCGCGCCCGGAAACATAAATCAATACAACACTGTTCCCGCTGCAATTGTTAAATTTTGGTATTTAAATTCATAAGCGTTTTGAATTTTGCGACAATTACTGTTACTAAATTTCTTTTCAAAAAAAGCACTTCGCATTGTCTGTTCTCTAAATATACTGAATAAATAAATTCAGCGCCTATTCTATTTTTCATAATCTAAAATTGTAAAATATACTATAAATGAATAATAAGTAACAAGTTATGCAAGACTTTTAGCAGAAAGGTTACAATTTTTGCAACAGAAAAAGGCTATTTGTATGTATTGTGAAATATAGTAGAGAGCATTCGTGAGAAATGTGTGGTTAAATGAATTAATGTTATTAACAATCGGAATGATAATAGTCCTTCTTTTTCATTTAATTTCATTTAATAATTCGTGTATATACATTCTTAAGTTATTGAGCTTACATTTTCTTCTAATGGCAGAAGTAACAGCGAAGTATTATGTATGGAATAATGTGAAAATTATGTTGAAATCATCGTCACTTATTTCTGGGTAAATTAAATTACTCTTCCCGATGTAGAAATTGTTAAGTAAATAATTATGAATACAAATCAAATTAAATAAATGGCATTCTTATAATGACAAAGGAGCAAAAGCCTTCTTTCAAAACCACGTTCAGAATCATTTAAGCCTCAAGACCTTTTCAGCACTTTTTTTTCTCAAAAGGATGTCAATAAACGAGGTGCTCTGATGAATACTTATCTTCAAGATCTCAATCTTCATTTCCTCTTTGTGGACTGCCGCTTTAACATCACAAGATTGGATTCTCTTTGCAGCTAAATTAATGAAGGGTCGCCAAGTCTTTGATGAACTCGCATAAATTGCACGTTTATTTGTAATGAAGTATGTTAGAAATATTTTATGCCGAATTCATTGCATAATTAAGTGTGAGGGTTGCTAATGTCAGACGTCTTTCTTGAGAACATTACCAAATTAGTGGTGCTTCGGAATGACACAGACTATTTTGCACTAGTCAGTTTTCTAATCTGATTTGTCTAAGCTAGCGTTTTGGTTTTTTCTCATTCTCTTTCAAGTTGCTACCTATCGGCGTCCAAAATACATTTTTGTCACATTTTTTTCAATTTTTCACTTCCCAAAACTTGAATTCAATTACGACTTAAATATTATCATGGAAGAGTGAAGTATGTTTTATAAGCAAATTTCATTGAAACATTTGGATCTGTTTTTGAAACAACGTCATTTAAGCGTTTCTGAAAATGCACAATTTTGTGTTCATTTTCACAAAAAAGGTTTTGAGTTTTCGATAAACATTTTTTGAAGTAATTGTGCATGTAATTGTAAAACTGTTCAAATAACATCCGTAGTATATATATATATATATATATATATATATATATATATATATATATATATATAATTCTGGCAGGGAATGATCAGGGTGATGAATGATCAATTTTTAGCAATATAAGTGAGATGATGCCCAAGTGTTCAGATAAATCTCTGAACGCAATGAAGAAAACAAAATAATAAATTCTTCTAAGGGCATCAGCTACTATTGGCCTTAATGTATCACATTAGTAATTAAAATATAGTGAAAGTCAGTAAGGCTGCCTTAAAAATCTTGTGTTTGAAAGGCTGCCTTAAAAATTCATACACGCAGTAACGGTTAAAGTTATTTTGAATGAAGCCACTCGGCATAGCGGCTTCCTGTCTCAACCTTTCCTACTCGCAGAATAAAATGAGACTGTTACCACTCGTACCATAAATATCGAGTATTTGGTACTATTCTTTCAGAAGCTCTAAAGAAAAAAATCTACAGCAGTTTTTGAGAAACTCTTATCTCTATTGCCATGTAGTACTGCCCAGATTTCACTCAAATATTTGCAAAAAACACGAATATTTTCAAACCATTTTCATAAGTTTTTTTTAAATCACTTATTCTTAATAACAAATTTTATTTGAAGTAAAAATCTCTACCTTAAATATTGAAGCTGTAGTAAGCCACTGAAAAATTTCAAACTTTTGTAATTTCGATTCTTACAAGAAATTATTTCGATTCTTACAAGAAATTTCAAGAAAGAATTTCTCCAACATAAATATTACATGAAAGTTAAGTAATATATTGTGTTAATTGTTACGTGCTGTAAATATTATGTTTTACAACATTTTCTGCTCACTTAATTTTCAAAATTGTTAAACAGACAACAATATTGTTGAATTTTAATGGGAAAATGACGCTTTTGGCATTGTCACTATAGATCTAACTCATTCAGATGCATGTATTCAGTGTCGCAAAGAACATTAAAATAAGCTTATCGATAAACATATCAGTTTTATTTACATTGTTTTTGTGTCAAATTATTACGTTCCATAACCGTATCATGTTTCTCAAATAGTTCTTTCAAGTGAGTAGGCCTCGGTCGTTATACAGAGACATTAAGCAGATGAGCAAAAGTTTAGGAGACAAGCTATCATCATCATCATCATCATCATCATCTCCCTTCACGGATTAGGCATATTGCCTGTTCCAGCATCTTTCCATCTCATTCTTGGTCTTCCAAATGTTTCTCTTCCTCTCGGCTTGTAATTCAAGGCTTGCACTGGAAGTCTGTCGTGCGGTATATTGCCAATATGTGTCACCTATTGCTGTCTGTACTTCTTAATTTTTTCATGTTCTGTTTTTTCCGCCCTAGTTCTTCTCTTATTTTTTAACTTTTTATTTGATCTCTTATTGTACAGCCCTTAACTCCTCTCAAAAATCGCATTCCTGCTGATTCAATCCTCCTAAAATCTTCTTGTTTTTGAACCCAAGTTTCACATTCATACAGTAAAACTGGGAGGGCCATAATATCATAAAATTTTAATTGGGTTTCTTTTCCGGCTTTCTTTTCAAACATTCTACTCATAGTTCCACAAACTGCTTGAAATTTATGAATCTTGCTGGTGACTTCCCTATCTCTTCCATATGTAATTTCACACCCTAGGTAGCTAAAATGCGTTACTTGTTCAAAAACCATATTTTTACGCACTATGTTTGTCCTCACTGATTCTTTTCCTTTAAAAGCCATTACTTTGGTTTTATTAACAGATACTATCAGATTGTGCTCCATAGAAAATTGCTCCAGCTGGTGAATAGATCTTTGCAAATCATCTTCGTTTACTTGCAGAATCAACTGACCGTCAGCATATAAAAGGGTATTTACAAATGTATTTTTGCCCAGGTAAATTCCTGAAGGTACCACGTTCTTTCTCCTTTTAATTATATATTCCATATATATATATATATATATATATATATATATATATATATATATATATATATATTGAGATATACAAATTTTCTCTCTACTTTAATATCTTGCAAAGATCTTAGAGTCCGGCTTGCTGGGTCAATGGGTCACGATATATTATAATCCTTATTACCTTTATAAGGGATTATAGGATCCGCAGACTATACAGCGCTGCTGGGAATCTGAAATAGAATGATTCTAATTCCTAGTTCATTACTGTTTGGATTGACTAAATGAAAGATCACTTTCTTTTCTAAAGAACAAAATTTAACAAAGTTTATTGTTACCTTTTTGCAAACAATATAGTGAATTTAATAAATGATTTTGATGTTAGGCCTTTTATTAAGATATCTTTGAATTTAGAGTTTTATACCGCGGTTAACTTATCTATTCTTCGTTGATGTCCCTCGAAGACTTCTCAGTCGAAATATCTTGCGAGCTTGCCGTAGTCCAAAAGTTCCAAGAAATCCTCTTCTGCTCCTATCCAAGATGGTGTCAAACTATCAAAATTATCAGTCCCGATTACGTCCTATGACATAGTCCCGAAACCTATAACTCAATCACCACTCCCGACAAAGTTCCAATTTATGCATCAATATTACTTCCACATGCAATATCTGCAATATTATTTACTGTCCTTAAACTTTCACGATCTGAAAACCCGACTCTGACTATCTGCACTCCACTCGCTCCCTCTCACGACCTACGATCCGTTCAGACACGCGATGCCGGTCAGAATGAAATCTTCCTGCATGATTCACCCCTCGAAGCTTCGTATTAAACTACCTTCTTTTTTTTCATAACATTTGACCGTCCTTCTCTCACCCAGCCAATCCATGCGTTCGTTATATTTTGATGTAGCTAACCTTTCGATCGTCTAAACTTCTTAATGCATATTCCACCATATTGTCTTCAAATAAATGTTAGTTTATATTCATGTGACATATCGGTATGTCACAATATTAAGGTTTAATATATATATATATATATATATATATATATATATATATATATATATATATATATATATATATATATATATATATTAAAGAGTGATGGAGAAAGACTGTCTATCTGCCTTACTCCTTTATTTATAATCCTCTTCCCGGAAACAAATCCATTGTATTTTACTGCGATATTAGTATTGTCATACATACTTTTCACCACTTGCACTAGATGACTTGGGTACTCTTCTTCCTTCATAATGCTCCATAATTTACATCGGTTGATATTATCAAAAGCCTTCTCAATATCCGCGAAGGCTAAGTGTGTTTCTCGATTAAACTTTACTCGTTTCTCAATTATTTGTTTTAATGTAAACATGTCATCTATTGTTGAGCGACCTTTTCTAAACCCCTGTTGTTCCTGAGGGAGAGTGCAGTCTGTAATTGGAGCGATTCTGTTATTCACAATTTTTGCATATATTTTATAACACGAGTTAAATAGACAAATACCCCTATAGTTGTGACATTTACTTCGATCTCCTTTTTTAAAACATGGAGTAATTAAGGAATCTAATCATTCATCTGGTATTGTACATCTTTGCCGGCATTCATTCATTAGGTGGAGCAGTCGAAATTTCAGTAACATACCTCCATAGTTCATTAATTCTACGTTAACCCCATCAGAATCACAGGCTTTCCTATTTTTTGAGATTTTAATGCATTATCAAGCTCTTTCATAACTAACATATCTACATTTCTTTTTGTTCCTTTTTCTTCATCTGGCGTATAAATTTCTTCACTCCCACTCCATAATTTTTCAAAGTCCAACCACTCTTTCCCATAAATTATATTCAATCTTGCCATATCTGTTTCTTCTAAATTCATGTTTTTAACTCTTTATAGGCTATACTTTTTCTTCCAAATACATCATGTTCTAACATATTCACATATCTATTCCAAGATTCTTGATGGGCTTGTCTCACTAATGATTTAGCTTTA